>BHFT01045714.1:0-24397 GCA_004320025.1 Laticauda laticaudata | reverse complement strand
ACGTGCTTGCCATCTATGGCTCCAACGGTGTGGGGGAAGTTCCACCTCTGATACCACTGCTCTGCAACTTTCTTCCTCGCGTTTTTCGGGACGGTACACAACACACCTTTCTCTTCCTATTTTTCCCATAGCAACAACCCTGGGAGGTGGATCAGCTGAGAGAAAGAGAAACTGGCTGAAAGTCATCCAGCTGAATTTCATGGCTAAAGTAGGACTTGAAGTCATGGCCACTTTCTAGCCCGTGTTTTAGCAACTAGACTAAAATAAAATTTATTCAAATTCAAAAGGAACTGATTTAAATGTTTCACTTGTTTAATAGTTTAAACAATAACTCATATTTTGATAGTTTACGTTGTGTAAGCATTTATGGAAGTGATAATTTTAAGAATGCTTTATAGTAAAGAAATCAATGAATATATCTGTCATTCTATAAAAATAAGAGTGATAAAAATAAACCCCTCAAAAATAAACCAACAAGATCACAATGACTTGTTTTCCTTTCCGATACCTTTATTTCATAGTGATTTAAGCATAAGCATTTTATGGCCTCAGTGGTAATTCTGTCATTTGTGAGACATATTTGGCACAGCTGGTTTAATCTCAATATCAGGTTTGTACATTCCATCTAGACACAGCGCTATGTTAAAATTACAGAGTCCTGCAAAATGATAAAACCAAATATATGCTATGGAACCTGGACTAAGAATTCATATCTCTATAAGAAATATATTGACTACCTTTTATTTTGCACCATTCCAAGTGCAATGATTAAATTATAAAATGTATACTGGGCTTTTTTTAATTCAAAATATACTTTAGCATCAGCAGACTTATAAACTCCATTTCAAATACACAAACAATACAACTAAAAATATTTCCCCATGAAACTTGCTATTTCTAGCAACAGAAATACTAGCTTTATTATCCATTTATTCTTAACCTATATTTCTGTCCTTCATTCATTTATTTATCTTTCTGCGAAAAATCCTGTCCTTTTGTTCACAGTTGAAATTTTTATTCAATTATTAATTTGCATAATTCATCATTGACCTAATTTTCATAATTAGTTTTGTATAACACTTGCATTTATGTTTCAGATGTGCTCTTAATGAAGACTAACACTTTTGTAAAGGTGATACTTTGTGGGATTGAACAGTGTACTGGACAGATCAGAGCAAGGAAAATCTTGAACACCAAATATAAAAAATTAATAAAGAGAAAAAGTGCCACATATCATGAATTCTAGTGGGGACAATGAAACCTCAACATTATGAAAGGGAAAATAAAATGTTAAAGGAGTAGATTGTTCAGTAATTTCAGGTATATTGGCTCTAAATAACAGAAAATTAAATGTATGAAGACTTACAGTATTCATTTGTAAATGATTTGATTGCCTGTCCTAAATAAACTTTTGTGCAAAAAGAAAATATGAAGTTTATTATCCCAGATGCTAACATAATAAAATGTGATAGTCCTGGTTCCAATTTATTTTCTATATTTTGATTTTCATGTTATGATTTCTGTGACTTTATTCCCTCCCCACAAAAAACCAAGAATAAAATTTAGAGCAGATCTTCCTTTTTTTCTCCAAAAAAGTTTTTCTATATCTCAAGAAGAGACAACTTCTTACAAAATGTGTAAGGGACTTGAAGGAACATTTAAAGGACCAGCACAAAAGCTGTTCAACCCAAATACAATTCAAAATCCAATAAATTGTTTAAAACGCATTTATGGAGTTCTATGAAACAGCTCAGAAAAAATGAAATAGAAAATACTATGAAGAAGAAAAAGAATAGGAGAAAAAGGCAATACTTTTTAGATTTAGCAACATTAAGATGTCTGGACTTCAACACAAAGAATTACCCAGCTATCCATGAGGAAATAGTTGTTGAAATGATAAAATGATTTGGGAACAGAAAAGTATCACTCATCATGCAATAAAGTCCTGTTTAGCAGAATGACTTAGTTTAGATATAATGGATCTACCTGTTAGACAAGATTAGTATATTTGGTTGCTCAAAACCCCTATCAATATGATTAACTAATAAACCATCATGCAGAAAACCTTATGAATCAGCTGCTGAGTGCCTGTCTTTTGTCTCAACAAAAGACAATATACCTTGGTACCAGTGGTGGGATTCAAATAATTTAACAATTGGTTCGCTCAGGGTCAGGTTGAGCGGGAGACGTGGTGCATCCCTGTTCTCCAGCTCTGCTGTACCTGTGGGATGAGCCTCCTGTGATGGTCAACCTGACCCTGGGTAAGCCAGATTGACCATCACTCAATACCCTCCTGCTGTCGAAGTGGATCCTGGGTGCTGCACTGCAATGTTCCCTGCTCCTCCTCTTTCCCTCATGCCAGTCACCCTGTTTCCTGTTTTTCCATTGCAGTGCAGCACCATGCCATGGAGCTTGCCCCACCTACGACCACCCACAATGGTGGAATTCTGCTGCTTCGGACCAGTTTGGGTGAACCGCTATTTCCGACAATCAGCTGGCCCTGCCCTATCCTGTGCTTTATTTCCTGCTTTGTAGCTCATCTCAATCGCACAGCACAGCTGATTCCCCCCCCTCACTGTTCTACTTATCGTTGCTGACTAAGTAGCTAAGCTTCTAAATGCTCCATTTTCAGCACTATGCACAAGTGCCTTAAGATCTCGAGATCTTTTTTAATGATAAGTTGGAATTGATTGATTGAACTTTTTTTTTTTAGTCCCACAAACTTTTGTTTCCCTGCACATGATGGTAAGAAATATGATAGAGAAACATGACGGAGCTGGAAATCAGGTTCAGCACCCTCCCTGACCCTCTGGAACTCCACTGGCACTTTGGCCTGGGATGCATAGGCCCCACTTGTTCCTGCTACCTGATGTAAAGTAAGACAGTTTTCCCCTGTGATGTGATGAAAGGTCTCTGTTTGGTTTCCATCACTCCTCGCTTGGTCTTTTGGGGAGGGAATTTTTTCTTCTCCTGCTGGAAGGATGTTAAACAAAAACCAAGCATGTTCCAGAAAACACAGATTTATCATAACCAGTTTGCTAAACTGAACAAAAAATTAGGTATTGGTTCTGCCAAACTGCTGCAAATCAACTGAATTTCACCACTGCTTGGTACATATTTTTCTTGTTTCTCTGTCTTTGGTGCTGGCTATTGCCCCAAACTCTACACTCTGTTTAACTTGTAGTTCATGCTGCATCTATCAAGCTTTACCTGTTTCAACATTTTCAAAGTTTTCATTGGTATAGCAAAAGGGGAGAGGGAAAACTGTTGCCTAAAGGTACATATGGTTCTGATTGTCACTTGTTCACCTACTGATCACTTACCAGCTGCAGTATTCCATACACATTCATCTTTGAATGAAACTTGATTTCTGCAGTTGTTGAGAGTGATTTAAAAGTTGGAAAGGTAGGTAAATAATAGGACATCATTTTGGATGTTACAGAAAGACAAAAATGTAAAAATATGGAAATCTGATGTTAAAAGTTACCTTGTCCCTTTTCATATATTCATATATCTATAGATTCTGTTAATTCTCCATTCACCATCACCTTTGCAGTTTGTTTATGGTATACTGGATAAATTTTTTACCAAAGTCCATTTGGATCAGTTGCAGTAAAATAAAGCACCAACTCACATTGTCAAATGCTTTTTGTGCATCTAGAAACATCAAGGCCATTTGCTTCATAATATTCCAGAATATCCAAAATGATTCTCACATTGTCTATGATTTGTCTCTTTGGCAGAAATCAATTTTGATCAGTAGAAGAAAAATTAATTTAAGTATTCTTTTAGTCTTTCTCGCCAAAATTGAAAGCAAGATATTTTATAGGTCTGAGTTCCAATAGCATATATAGGTCTATAATTTTTAACTTGCTGCAGGACTGTATCTTCCTCAGTATAAGATGTGAATGTATGCTTCTGCTCCATGTTTTGGGTATTCTTTTCTTCACACCATAACTTCATTCAAACTTCTAAAAGATGAAGATTCAATATTTCCGATGAAAGTCTTGTAAAATTCTGCTGGCCAAACCATCTGGATCTGCGTGCTTTCCCAACATTTCTGTTTTTTTTTTTAAGGCTTCTGTGTTAAATTCCATCATTGTTATACTTTCCTTCTGACTATTGTTTCAATAATTTTTAGGTATCTGAGGTAGGTTCCACTTTTCTGTAGATATTGCTTAATTTTCTTGAATATTTCTCTTGAAGTACAGTTTTCCATAGTAGTCTTGTATAATTTTTTTCTTTTCCTCATTTCCATAACAACTGTCCTTACTTTATTTATTAATTGACTAATCCTTCTTACTTTTCTTTCCTTTCTCAGTTATAAGCTAAACCATCTGCCTGGTTGTTTGCATCCTCAAAGTAATTCTGTTTGGCATTTTTAATCTTTTGTTCTAATTTTTTTGTTTCATAGTCCATATTCATGTTTAATTTATAATCCATTTTTATTTTAATATCTTTTTAAGTGGAACTTCTGTTAAGTTTTTTTTCAGTCTTTTATAGATATCCCTCTAATGCCCGTTAAAATGTCTTTTTCTCTTTTATGTTTTCTTCTCCTAGTATAATCTATTATCAAGCCTCTTGTGTAAGCCTTTCATCATGTCTCAGAGAAGTCTGTAAAGATGTATCCACTTTCTATTTCTTTGAAGAAGAAAACAAGTTCTTTCTCTAATTTTCTGTTTAAAGATTTTTCTTTAATATCATATTAATTTAAAGGTCCATCTAGATGTCCTCTTGTATCCTTTCCAAATAATTGACACCTGGATATGATCTGTCCAAGTGCTTGTTTCTATTTCAATCTGTCGTACATTAGTCAATAATTCTGCTGACATCCATATCATATCTATTCTACGACGAGGATGGTATGCCTGTTTGAATAAAAAATATATGCTTTACGTTTCCACATTTCTCTCTCTCCATGCATCTTTTAAGTTAGAATTCTTCCTATTATTCAAAGGAAGCGATTTTCGGTAGTATCTTTCTAACTTTCTTTGTTGTTTCTGTGTTTTTATAATCCACCCAATCATTAATTATTCCAATTAAAATCTCCCATCATACAAATATTAACAGTCGTCCAAATTCTACTATTTTTGTATGTAATTATCTGTAGAATTGTTTTTGTTTATCATTGGGGCATAAATTGCAATTAGAATGTGTTTTAAACACTGTTATCCATATTTTCCATCATCAGAAATCCTTACCATCATCATCCATGTAGATTAGTTTCTGCCAAAATTGTTTCTTTAATATATAATAAACCACACCTCTTTTTTTGGATTGTGCCAGCTGGATGTAAAAAATTTGCCTAGTGTTTCCCTGTTTTAGTATACATTCAAAGTTGTTTTTTAAATATGTACCTCTTGTAAAGCAGATGTGTGAAAGCATAAAATTTTGTGTAAAAATTCATGTGTAACAGCAGAAATTTAATTTTCTAATTTATGAAATACTTTCCTTTTTTTTAGAAGGCAAATTAAGTCAATTTATGTTAATAAAATCAATTTCTTTCATCCATGTTAAGCTTTAAAGATGGGTTTTATTGCACAGTAAGATCTCAATTCTTGTTGTTCTCTGGGTTCACCGGCCTACTGCACCTTCTTTTTCTTTTCAATTACTGCTATACACTGCATCTTGAAATTCAAATTAGTGACTCTTCCTTTCTTTCTTCTTCTCCTTTCCTCAAAGCATTCTAAGTAGGAATAGCTCAGCTTTTCAACAGTATCAATTCTGTGTCTTTGTTCCTGCCAAGTGAACACAAGGCCTTCTGGGCATCAAACCATTGTGCAGTTTACTCTTCTTTTAAGTAACTCTTTTAATCAAGAATAAATAATTGTCTTCTCACAACTCTCTTTACTCCTTCTTGGTATCTATTTCAGCACCACAATTTCTTTATCTTTTATATTTTAGCACTTTCTTTCTCATCACTTTGGAGTATCTTGTGTCTTAATAATCTCTTGGTAAATCTAAGGTGAAACTTCTTCTCTTGGTAACCTATTCATTGTTGCCATATCTTGTATAGACATGAGACACTTTCATCCATCCCATCCATCATCTTTTCTTTTGGTTATTTCCAGTGCTTCTTGCCAATATTTCTGCGCATTATTTTCAGCCAAGCTTTTCACCTTCCTTCTTCTATATTTGAAATCTTAGATAAAAATTCGCTGATTTGTCTAATTTCCCATCCTACATGGTTCACATCTGCCCTTTCTTGACATCCTCCAATCGTGTATCAATGTCTCCAATTTTCTTATTTCTTTGTATATTTTTTTCATTTTAAAAAATCTGTCTTCACATTTCATCACCATCTGTTGAATAGTTTGCACTCTCTCATCTGTCTTTTCAATTTTTTGCTCATTTCTGGATTTTCCTTGCAATCATTTAAATTTCACCTTCTTCTTTTGTATTCTTTCTTCTTTCTTTCTTTCCAGTTGTAATATTGTCTGTATTATAGATTGTTGTCCACAGATGGTGAGGAAGTTGGTATCAAGAGAAGCCGGAGCTGTTGTCTTCTACTCATCTTTTATAATGGTTATCTGTTAAAAGAAAGAGAGAGAAAAAAAAAAAGAAAAAAAAGAGAAAAAAAAGGAAAAAAAGATGAAGGCAAACAGTTGCCACTCCAAAGGAAAAAAGGGAGGGGAAAAAAAGTATTCAGGCACTTGGATACCTTAATCCAATTAGTTACAATGCTAAACATAACAAAAAAAAAAATCAACGATAGAAAGCGGAAAATATGAAAAGAGAAAATATTCTATATGTTCCTCTTAATGAACAAAAGAAAAACCAAAAAAAAGTTTATATTCTAGTTCCTGGTTTAAAAAAGTTTAAAATCCAATTAAAGAGAAAAAGAGAGCCCAGTAGTGCGGGCGAGGGGGAGATAGAAACAGCGAGGCAAAAATTAAAAAAGCAAATTATAAAACAAGCTGCTGCCGCCAAATATCCAAGGCTCTTTTATAAATCAGCTCAGAGTTTTTTCAAGGTCAACTTCAATCTTCGTTTCTTTCAACTTCGACTCCAGATTCCAGCTATCTGTTAACGCCCCTGTCACACTCGCCACCAACGGATGCAAAGAGGCATGTAAAACCAGGAGAGAAACACTTGCCATCCGTTCGATTAACGCCAATGCATCCGTTCTGTACTTCACGTGCATAAATTTTGCTTCCTCCGCCTATCCATCCAGCACTCTGTTAGACTTGACGTTTCATCCGCTCAGAAAGTTTTTGAACTGCCTCAAAACTTTTCAGTGGAAAATGTATCCAATGCGTCCCTTATCCTGCATCTTGCTAGGCATCCGCTAGGCATCTGTTCTGCATCCGTTACATATCCGCTATATCCCGCTAGGCAACCGCTGCCGCGATCTCCGCAACAACTCGCTTCCGCTGTCCGGACGCAGGGAGGAAGCGGACACGCACGGGGAATGGATGCAGGAACAGATGCCTAGTGGATCGCACCACGGAAGCAAAGCATGTAAAACGGCAAAAAACTTCGCAGGGGACCTATCTCGGATAATTAACAATGTCTAGAGGACTGCCTAGAGATGCAAAAGGACACCTAGGGGGAAAACCTATACCTGCCTATAAAAAAGGGAGCAACTCATTAGATCTCACTTTCAGAACAGCAACCCTGGCTGCAGACCTCTGCAGCCTTCATCTGATCTTCTCTTCCACAGCATCCAGTCATCTCCACCGTGGATCGTAACAAAGTCCCTTTTGGCAGCCACCATCCTTCTGCAACAGTGCGAAGCCATCTACACGTTCTGTGAACTCTACTACGGAAGAAAAAGAGGGCGCCAAAGAAGCGTCTGGGTACGAAGATGGTTCACCAGAAGAGCAGAGAGGACGGACTGTAAAACAAGCTGATGTGGAGCTCAGAAGTTGAAGACACTCGGGCATTCCAGAACTCTCATGAGGACTGGCCTCCAGCCATGTTTGATGAAAGTTGTGCACAGTGGCCTGATACCCAGGTTTGACCAAGGCAAACACCAACTTCCGCCCAGCCTGGAACCTGGGCTCAAGGTGGCACTTCACTCTGGCCCACCTGGCCTCAGGGACCACCTACACGAGCATGCAGTATGGCTGGGCGGTGCCACACAACACCAATCAGCATTGTGTACGGTCAGAGAATGGCTGATGGCCATCATCGAAGAAGATACATGGAGGAGCTCCTCCAGTGCCCCTCCACTGAAGAAGGCTGGAAGAAAGTTGCAGACAACAATGGTATCAGAAGTGGAACTTCCCCACACCGTCTTGAGGCCATAGATGGCAAGACACTGGCCTGCAAAGCTCCAGCCAACTCACCGAGGTCCTCTCTATCACAAACTACAAGGGCTTCTTCCAGCACTCATCCTCTTCGCCATGTCGGATGCTTGATACAAATTCATATACACATCGATGGCCTCAGGCAATGGCGCTCAGCATCTCACAGTATGCCCAGGTATACAAACGCCAGTCACCTCAACGGAGGGGCTGGGAACGCAACCTCATCATGGCTTCCCAGAATCCAGACCACCGCTCGCCAACGGACACACAAGATGTGCCCTACTTCATCGTGGGGCGATAGACGCCTTCTCCCTCAACAACCGCTACCTCCATGAAGCCCCTACACTTCCAGAACTCCACCCCGTGAAGAGAGGATCTTCAACTACAGGCTGTCCAGGGCAAGGGTGGGTCGGTGTGAATGCCTTTTGGCATCCCTGCCGCAAACAGTTTCCAGTACTTCTCACCACCCATATCCGCAGCATCACCAGCGAGACCGTGAGGAACATCGTGCAGCCCTTGCTGCATCGGCTGCAAATATTATACCCTGCCGCACCCGCACCGCTGTTGCCAGAACCAGGCTCGTGGAGCCTCAATAAGCAATGGGGAATGGAGCCTGGTGAATGGATGCGCAAGGGCGAAACCGTGATAGACACTGAGCGAGTGTGCGTAACAGCCCACACAGACCGAGCCTCAGCGTGAAGGAAGAGACAGCAGCGCAACCTCCTGAGACAAACTGGGTACAACTCAGAATCCAGCGGAGCAAGTGGCAGTGGCAAGAACGGATGATGTAGATGAATTAGATGGATAGCTTTCTGCAGCCTGTCCATCACAACTGCGATGAGATTGGGCCATGTATGTTGGGTGGGACTACCTACCAGTGAAACCAGGGCTTTAATAAAGATCGTTGTGTTTATGTTCCCTATTGTGTGGATGCATAGTGATTACTTATTTATTGATGAATAACAGGGCCATACAGGGTGTGGCACCTGGAAGTGATGGACCATTAGTAGTCCCACTGATGCTGCAACTTTATCTATTCCCGACAAAGCTATACCCATCCCAAAGATACTCCCCCTGCTCATGCCACAGCTATTACCCATCCCACCAAAAGAGCGATATCCAGTCTGTCCTCACTCCACGAACTTATCTAACGACCATTCTCACAGCTATACCTAATCCACATCCACAAGCATCTAATCCAACAAAGGCTTAAACATCTTTCTAAAAAATATCATCACAGCCAAGCACTTTTATATTAAAGAAAAAGAAAAAATGAAGCCGACAGCCACTGTACGTGCAATCATAAAATCAGACTTTATATCTTAACACATAAGCTATAAAAACAAAAATGGAGTCTCTGCACTTCTCTTAGCAGTCAACTTCCTAGTCTCAGGGACGTGTGAAAGGGTCACACGTGCCTCGTAGGACGGTCTGGTGTGGACGTGCTCAGCTGACCTCCTCGCATTCAGCTCAGCTCCTCATAAAGCGGACGTAGCAGCTACGAAGCTCCCCGCGCCGCAGCTTACCACACGAGCGATCCGATCGCTTGCAGGATACTCCAGCTGAGCCCTCACGCAGAAACCAGAGTGAGGCGTGCTTCCAGTCGCGGAATGTAAGCCCTGTCCTCTTGTAAGGGCTGGCACACGATGGCTGAGCTTCTCTGTTCTTCCCCATGGTTGTGGCGCGTTGCTGGCGGGCAGGGAAGGCTGGCAGTCAGCGCAGGACCAAAGCTGGCCAGGCATGGCACGTAATGGCCTGGCGTGGAAGGCTGGCAGGCATGTATTCACCAAGGCTGGCTAGGAAAGGCTGGCACAAGGCTTGAGCAGGCAAGGCTTGGCAGGGAGGCAAGGCACCAAGGCTGGAGGAAGGCTGGCAGGCACGGGCAGGGCACGCAAGGCTTGGCAGGCAGGCATAAACCCAAGGCACTATGGCAGGAAGGCTAGCACCAACAGGCTTGCAGGGAAAGGCAGGCACATAGGGCTTGCAGGCAGACTGGCTCGGCAGCAATGGCTGCGCAGGCAGGGCCAGACAGGCAAGGCTGCAGGGAGCTGGCAGGCAGCAAGACAGCAAGGCTGGCAGGGAGGCGTGGCAGCAAAGCGCTTTGCAGCAGGCATGAAGCAGGGCAGCCCACAGGCTGTCAAATCCGTCCCTGGCAGCAGGTCTTTTCTTCTGCAATGGTGAACGTGCTTCCGAGCTGCTTCCCTTGTATATCTGCGAGCGGCTTACGCAAGTGCACCGCCCGCCGCACTCTATGCGGCAAACTTAACGCTAGGCATTCCATTAGGCTTCCGCTGTGCACTTCCACTAGGCTTTCCTCTCTGCATCCGCTTCATCCGCGTGTGCATTCGCTGTCATCCTTTCCGCGTCCGCTTTTGCTGAAGACCCCCCGGAAGCCTATAGAGTGGTGCATCTGCTTCTCATCTAGTTTACCAGTCCGCTGGGCTTCCATTTCCGCATCCACTTTCCATCCGACTCTGTGTTCCTCCACCTGTCCGTTTTCGCTTTACCGCTGTTTACCGACTTGGGTTATTGCAACATTTTTGCCCCTTTTGACAGAGGGAATAAAATGGAGTCTGGAACTTTTGCCTCCGGTCTGTGTCCAGTTTTGGCATCCCGTTGGCAGATGTTACCAGGCGCCTTAGAAGATGAGCATCTGAATAAAAAACAAATGCATGCTCTATATCCTTGTCGTTTCCAATACACAGGCTCACGAGTCCTTGATTATACACACAAACTAAGTGAGAAGAGAAAAGAAACAATTGTATCCAAGCCTCTGCCGGCAGTGCCTATTTACTGTTCGTTCACTTCACTCCCCCTTCTCAATCTACAGCCAGGAACTAAAAAGAAAAAAAATGTAAAATCTCCCCCCCCTCCTTTTTTTAAGGGAAGAAAAAAATAAATCTTCGTATATCCAAGCAGAAGAGTTCTTAATCAACAAAAGAATTCCATCACAAGGATTGTTAAAAAAAGGAAGAAAGAAATACAAACAAAATAAAAAGAATTTAAAAAGTACGAAGTCCAGCGATTAAAGTTAAAACAGCTTTGAGCCAAAGTTCCAAAAATTCCGTGTCCAATAAAAAAGGAAAAAAGAAAAAACTTTCAGTTTATGACACATTAAGCATGCCACTTAAACTGCTTTCCCTCTTCACTTTTAGCGTCACTTTAATTTTTTGCAGGCGGTCGTTCTCTCGCAAGGCAATAAGAAGCAACCAGATTCTCGTCACCAAAACTGACACACTTTCTTCAAATCGCTTCAGCGTATCTGAGCGTGTCCCAGCTTCAGCAGCTGGGAAGGCTGCGCTCTCCAACCACTGGCAAAAAGAAGCTGTCCCTGGACACTCTAACCAGGGACTTTGCAATGTCCCGTGGGATCACAGGACATGCCCTTTGTCAATCACCATCTCTACGGATGGTTTAGGTCTGTGGGTCGGTACCGACCCAGCGCTGAGATATCGACGTGATCTTGGAGGATCAGAGATCGCCCGACTCCACACACCACGACGCCACGGTTCTCGCCCCCTCCTCACATACTATATATTTCCTGAACCTTCTATTCTCAATAACGTAGAATATGGGAAAGAATAAATAATTGTTCTCTGCGAAAAACAATGCAATAAAATTAATCAAGAACAAAGCCTTGGTATAAAGTGCTGTAGATATCCTCAGTATCCGGAGGTAGTCCTGTCGTTCCTTAGACTTCGTTGGCAGATATCTGAAGGAAAATAGTGTCATCGCACAGAAAAGTAAGAACCTGCTTTAACATGACAGTAAACATGATGCATGCATTACTTTTCAGGTGTAAAAGAATGGAATCCAAGACGGTGTGGGCACCACAAATCAACATTGCCTGATCTCAAAACCCTAACTCAAAGTCAACTTTTTCCTTACTTGGATAGAGAAGGCAACCCAGCCAGCAAATGACGTAGACTGGCAGAGAAGTAGGGCAATAATAAATTACTTCTATATTCGAAAAGCCAGCTTATCCCATGTCTAACTTGGTCACCAAGATTGAAAGATTATTTCAAGATAGTCCTTACCTTTAATAGCCTGGAAGTTACTTGCGATGCGTGGCTAATCTCACTCATTCTTTGTCTAAGAAAGATATTAATCTGTGCCCCACCTAATCAGTTCCTTCCTTAGGTGCGTGTAAGCTTCAAGCCAGGCCCGTTTAAAAAGCAAGCCAAAAGCACCTTTAGAGCAAAGTTACCTGCAGATGTGACCTTTATATTATGCTTGTGAAATCCAAGTTCATGTGACTTTTGAAGTATTAAAATGCACTAGGCAATTCGCACTTCGCCAATTATTTCAGGCACTGAAACAAAAACAAAAATGAAGAGACTCAAGAGGCTTTCAATTTAAGAGAGCCCAGGAACGCTTATGCCAGTACTCAAAAAGCATAACAAGATTCTAGTTACTATATTTTCTATACTATATCGTGAAACTTATTGTTAACACATTAACATATTTCCTCAGTTACAAACTAGGAATTGTATTGCTAGCTATAATCAGCGGACGAGCACATTACGTTAGAAAAAAAAAAACAATCTTAAAAACTTTTCATCTGTGGAAGTGCAGCATATATTACATTTATGTCCAGATCCACTGATTAATCTGATTATAAATGTCACAAGCATCTCCCAAAGCAGATTCCTGACTAATAATGATTTTTAAAGTGCCAGGATTAAGTTTAAGCAAAATCTCCTTCCCCCCTTGGATGCTTGTTCTTATATTGATAAGATGTCATTAACTAATGAACACCCTCAACAAGTCCTTCAAACAAGGAAAAACTTTTATAAATGTCATCTTCAACCTATACGTGTTTGAATAAGGGATTAATGGTAGATCAATTACACTGACAGCAATTTTGCTTTCAGCAGATGAGAACACTAATTGTGACCTTGTCTGAACTTGGGAAGCGTCAAAATGAGGCGTAAAGTCCCGATTATAAATCCTTGGATGGGAGATATCAGAAATTACCAGACTGAGTAACAAGGAAGCCATAAAATAAAAGTCAGTTCAGAATCAGGCAATGGCCAATTGAATTCATTATCTGGCTGTCCAAGGAAGAGTAACTTGGTCTGGCTGCATTGAAGTCACCATAAGCTTGTGACTCCAACGAGACTTTCATTTAAGCAATTCTTATGAAACATGTATGTTATCAAAATTTTTAAGATGTAAAAAAATAAAAAGAGGAGAAGGATTATAAGAATAGACTTTATAGTAAGATTTATATCATCTCTTGTGTAGTAGAGATGTAGATTCATCATGCTCTTTTTAGCAAAAATCTTGACCCCTTAGAAAATGTTGTAAAACATAGATGAGGCGAAGCGATATATTTTACTATATATTTTCTCTTGTATACATAAGAAATGTTATTATAAATTAACAATTACATCATACAATACATACATACACACACACACACCAACAACACACACACACCATCTACTTACACACACACACACACAAACATATATATATATACTATATAATATATACTATATATATGCTGGCTGTCTTAGCTTTCCTTCGGGTATGTATCCCACTCATGTGTTAGTTCTGTTAAGGTTTGTAGCTCATTGTAAGTTCTGTTAAAGTTTAGCGCAACGTTTTTCAGCCAGAATCTCATCTCCATCATCAGGCTATCTGTGTTGGATGTGGCTGTGCACAGTTCCTCTTGTGTTCAAATTGCGGCTGTCTATTCTGACTTGGCTATTAACCTGGTCTGTGTTCATTGGACTGGAGTTTATTTGATTGGTGTTTGGTTTCTGTCTGTCTTTTTGGCTTTTGATTGGCTGCAGCACTCTGTTTCTTGTGTTGGAGGCTTTCAATGCTTGACTTGTCTATCGTGCTGAGAGGACGGCTGCTTCTTCATCAGCAAAGCTGGGTTTCACCTGGGTGCCTGGTGGAGGGTGTTTGAGGGTGGAGGCGATCTATAGGGAGTGTGTCTGTGCTCAGGTGTTGTGTCTGTTTGGGTTGGTGTGGAGATCGTTTCTATTGAGAGTGTAGGCTTCCAAATGATTGACAGTGCTGCATGGAATCATGCTGCTTCTATTGCATGCTGTCAGGTTTTTTTTCAATTCTATGGGTTGCTCTGGATGATTCTGTGGCTGGGTTTCTATAGTGGTAGGGTTTGTTTATTTGCCATTCGAAGTTGATGTTGTGACTCTGTGGTTCTTCAGTGTTGGACTAGTGAGGAGCGTGTGTTCCCAGCTTTTTACTGATTTTAGGTGTTCATGCTACAGGCGGGTTAACTTATTCTTCTATTGGTCTGCCCAATGCTATGTGGCCGTGCATTGATGCACAGGAATTCGGATATGCTCCTTTGGTTTTCCAGGTCAATTGTTGTCTTTGGGGTTCTCTCGGATGGCTGCTTATTTTTTTTCGTCGTTTGAAGGCAGTCTTGATGTTTTGATGCCTCGTGTAGTATCTTATCTTGATTTATCGTAGTAGTACCTCTTATGTCACGGGCAAGACAGCTGTTTCCATAGTCTTTGGTCTTCTAGGTCTCTGTTATGTTATTGGCCTATGTCGTGATCTGTGAAATTTTTTGTGGAATCAAGCTGGTGATTTTGTTTTTGTGGAAGCCATTGGCTCGGCAATACTTCAGTCAGGGTTTGCATAGTGCAGTCTTCTTATAATATATATAGCAGTCCAGGCTCCTTCTGCGTATTATCCACGTTCACTTGTAGTGCTCTTAAGAGTTGCCAGCAACAATTTCAGCATGAATCTCATCTGCCATCATCAAGGCTCTCTGTGTGAGGTTTGTCTGCAGAAGCCCTGATGATGGCAAGATGAGAATTTCTGCCGAAACGTTGCTAAACTTTTAAAACACTACAATGACATGGGATAATACCCAAAATGAAGCTTGAACTGCATTTCATGTAAGTACCCGTGAAAACTCTTAAAAAAAAGAACACATATTCCCTCAATATTACTTATAGTACTTATATATATAAGATCCTACTACGCGTGGACTATATACCTCGACACGCGAGCTCTAGCCTCACTACTCTGTAAGTTTCGACGTGGTTTCATCTATTCACTCCTGCCCGTACTCAGACAGGCTACTACAGAAAAAAATCAGTAAGATACTTCACACAGGCATCACACTCAAGACTGCCTTCAAAACAGGACAAAAAAATAGCAGCCATCTCTAGAAAAACCCCAAAGACAAAATTGAACCTGAAAACCAATGGCAATATACGAAGTTCCCTGTTGCATCATCCCGGCCACATTACATTGGACAGACCAATTTAGAAGAATAAGACCCCTGGAAATGAACACAAAAAATGCAGTAAAAAAGCTGAACACGCCTCCTCATAGTCCAACACATGAAAACCTACAGGATCCAGCAACTATCATACTTCAATGCATGAAACCCTAGTCCACCTATAAGAAAACCCCAGCCACAGAATCACTCAGAGAAAGCCATAGAGATTGAACAAAAGACCTGACAGCGATGAAATAGAAGAGGATGATATCCCAAGCAGACTGTCAATCATTTTGTGAAGCCTTGCACTCTTCACAATAGAAGAGTATCTCCACATCCACAAGCGCAGGGCAACACATCGGCTGGCCACAAACAGACTCCCTTCACTGATTAGCTCCAACTCTAACACCCCCCCACCAGGGCACCCAGGTGAGAACCCAGCTTGCTAATGGAAGAGCAGCCTCGCTTCACACGACGCCAAGCTGCACTGAAGCTCCAACACCAAGAACAGTACGATGTATGCCAGCCATCAAAGCCACAAAACAACAGAAGAAACCAGGAAACACCAATCAATCAAATCCAAGTCCAATGAACACAGACCCAGGCTTAATAGCCAATCAGAATGGAACCAGCCTTCAAATTTAAACCAGGAACGTAACTCAATACAGAAGCCTGATGATGGAGATCGGCAGATGAGATTCTGCTGAAACATTGCTACAACTTTAACAGAACTACAATGACGTGGGATAATACCTGAAGGAAGCTCATCTTATTATTAGTTAAAGGAGTTTCTTAAAATTTCTGTGTTTAAGAGATAGGGAACATCCTTTCTCTTATTCTCACTATTGTGCTTCTTATTTATTCAATCTCTTCAAGGTATATTTTAGTTACAGTGAGCCTTTTTGTCTTCTTAAGAAATATAACTTTTATTTCAAACACAATGAACTCCTGTTAGCAATCACTGATAGCTGGGCTATACTCATACTCTATGCCCAATGTTATTATAACTTGCAGTCCAATCAATAAACTTATGTCATCCAAGACAATTTGTATCATTTTTTATTATCACCATTTTAATGAGATGTGCTGCTACTTAATTAGTCCATATTATTCAACCTTCAGCTTGTTCAAGAACATATTCCCTAAATGCTCTTGCTACATTGAAACTCTTTTTAAAAGGGGGGTGTTTAAAATTATGTACTTATATTTCCAGTGCCCCTTTCCAAAAAATGGTTTCTCCAAAAATAGGATTTTCAGAATTGCTTTCAAAACATTTTTTATAAACTTCATTATTATTTTAAGTGCAACATTTGAATGAAAAACAGCTGCTTTGATATGAGAGGGAGTGTGGGCCAGTGGTTAGGCAATGGTCTAAATGCCATTGTACTTCCAATGCTAATACACACTTGAGTACAGTCTTGCTGGACAGTTTCCTACAAGTGGTCTACGTGACCTCATCTTTGTTTCCTGACAGCTTGTCTAATGCACTGAGGCTTTCCACATAGTAATTTATTCATAATCCTCAAAAATTTTATCTTGGAAAATGAACTGAAAACAGCAGATAATTTAGTCCAGAATACTAAACATATGAATGAAGAAATCCATTGGCAGTAGAATTGATTGGGTGCAATTGAGTCAAGCCTGACTCTTGATGACAAGATAGACAAATGAATTCCATCACAATCTGATGTAACAATCCACCGCTCTGCCAATGACATTTCCCTGATATCTTGATACTGACCCAGGTCAGCTATCCTGCCAGATCTTATCTGTTGTTTTTCTACTTCACTTAAATTTTCTAAGCATAGTTGCAGTTTGCAGTCCATAATTTGTGTTACATGACCAAGGAATAATTTTTTTTGCTTAAATCATTTTCTCAAAAAGCAGAATATTTTATCCAGACCTTATTGATTGCAACACTCTAACAACAGTCTCCAAATCCATAATTCAAAGACATTTTTCTCTTGCGCGCTCTCTCTCTCTTGCATAGAAGCTCTCATATCTATGAAAGTAAAATTCAGAATAATTAACTGTTTTTCCAGAGCTAATGATTGCAATGTCTAACTTTAAAAATGTACATTGGCACTGGGAGAACAATTTATTGTTCTGAATTTTATTTCCATCGAAATAGCTTTATCCTTCACAATAAAGTTTGTAATTGTCTTCCTCCCTAGGATTAATTTCTTTACTTCTCCAGTATCCAAAATGGAATTAATTGTCTATCATCATCTCTTTTTCATTGCACGATTCGCTTGTTGGTTGATATTATGTTTACTTCTTAATACTTAACATCCTGAGTTTTTTATTTTCATTTTTTTCATTGGTAACTGTTCCAAATCTTCTTTATTTTCATCTAACAAAGCTGTATTGAATTCCTCTAATTCAAATTGTTACTATTTTGTCTTTCAGGTTTGATTTCAGCTACAATCTTTTTCAATCTCACCATTCTTACACCGTACAGTAATTATTTACTAAACAAGAAAAGCACCCTCTCGTTATCCTATTCTGAACCATCTGTTTCTCCAAAGTATGGTAGTAACAACTGAAAGAAAATTAAATAAATACAAATTCTTTTGATGAGACATATTAAATTAAAAGGTGCTCTATGAAAACCTTGCTTTCAAATCTCTCCCTTTGCCACTTCTGTAATATATATTTTTAATAATACATTTTTAAATTTATTTTAAAATAACCCTCCCTATTCTCAGATTCAACATCCTTCAAAAAAATCTGTTCGATCATTTTTTTCATTGAGAGCATATGCACCAAGACAAATTCCTTGTATGTCCAATCACACTTGGCTAATGAAGAATTCTATTCCATTCTATTCTATTTGAAAATATACCAATACAACATACCTAACTGTTGCAAAAATAGGTGTACAATAGGTATCTGCTGTGCTACTTATTTTGCATTGGCTTTCCAGACCTTCTTTTCTCTTGTTGATTTAATCACTGCTTTGGAATTCCCAGTGTGATGTGTCAAGTGAAGAATTAGACAGGTGCAAAGAAGACCAAAGAATCAACATTCAGGCTTCCTGACACTGTCTTGTTTCTACATTGAATTCTGTCCAATTTTACAGTTGTTACAACTATCAATGCCTCTCAAATGGCTTTGTACTCTGACATGCATACATATACACATTTTCAGCACTGTGTTTGATCTAAAAACACAATGACAATTATTTTCCATTACACTGCACACATGTTTATAATTAACCTTATTTTCATTGCTGAAGTCCCTATCTGTTAGTTTTCATCTCTTTTGAAACAATGTATGAACTGTGCTCTAATAGCAATTTGCAAAGTTTACTTTGCAGAGAGAGATGGACACAATAACAGTGAAATATCATTAGGTATGTAAAAGCCTTATATATGAAGAAAATATTAAGAGATTGCCTGTCAAGAACATAATGGTTTGGGAACATATATCCCTCTTGAAAAATCCTGCTTTGAACATGTTCCAGTTTTCATCTTCATATTTTATCAAAGAAGCTGTATGTAATTTACAAAGAAACCATCTTACTTACTTAAGGCCAGGTCACATCGGCCGACGGATGCAAAACGTATGTAAAAAGGACACAGCGGACAAGAAAAAGTTCCATCCGTTGTTATCCGCTCTCAAAAGTGCCCCATAAACAGAGTCAGACAACACAACAGAAAGGACACAAGACAGGGAGAGAGAATAGCGAGGGATGTTAGCGGGATGCTCCACCGAAGCCATTAGCTGATGGAAGCAAGATGACACTAATCCGCAGGGCTTCCGGCGGGAGCACAGCGAAGCGGCGTGCAGCGGAAGGAGCGGATACAAGCGGCATGCCTAAGGCGGATGACGATCGGATGCATCACGGAATGCCTAGCGGACTGCCTAGCGGATGCGAAAGCATTTCACATGCACATGAGGAGGATGCAGTTGCATCATCCCTGCGGATATAAAAGGATGCAGCTCGCATTAGCAGGTCACCATTCAGAGGACAGACCTGCTGCCAGACACATCTCCAGTTCAAACAAACCATGGGGAGAGAGGAAGCCTGTGCCTACTCCTGCCAGCCCTGGCAAGAAGGAAGGGCCACCATCCCACTCCCTGGCGTTGACTCTCTTCTGTGGTGCTTTCTGCTGCTGGGGCTGTCTCGTGGGCTTGGGCTGGTGCTTCTGCTGGTGCTGCTCCTGGTTGCTGGTGGCTTCTGCTGTGCTTACTCTGCTGGTGGCTGCTCCTGGTCCTGTGGTGTGCTCCTGGTCCTGCTGGTGCTGCTGGTGCTCGGTGCCTGCTGTTCGCTGGTGCTGCTGGTTTGCTGCTGCTGCTGGATGGTGGTTGAGGCTGGACTAGCTCCTTAGAACCTCAAAGCTCCTACTGATAGGGCCAGGAAGGCCCTGCCAGAGGGAGGAAGGCACTCGCGTGATAGGGAGGGAGACAGTACTCCAATTGAAAGAGGGAAATTGAGGATGAGTGCTGGCAATGGCCTGAGGGAGAAACGAGTAACTTTGCAGAAAGGACACAGGCTCTATCGAGCCCAAAAGGAAGCAGGCAGCTATGGAGAGAGAAGGCGGAGAGCCTGGGCTACACTTCGGAGGTTCCCATCCTCGGGTGGTGGAAGCACATGCACACTGGAATACGGAACGCGTGAACCTCAAGAAGCTGGCCAGGCCACGGTTCAAGCTGAGGACGAGGGACCTACGTGATGGCCAAGTGCAGCTTCTTGGATGGGTGAGGTCCTACCACCAGAGGAGCAGCCCCTCTTTACGTCTCACTCTACAGGAGCCCACAGAAGAGCCGGTCTTCTGCACCACCCTCCAGGCCCAGCTGAACCTGCTCCGTCCCAGTGCCAGGTCTGCTCCTCCCCCCAGCCCTTCCAAGCTGTTCAACAGCCCTCACTACCAAGGCTACAGCTACCCAGGAGTTCAGCAGCACGGGCGGCCCTTCCCAGGTCACAGGCACAGCGCTTCATCACATCCACAAGTGCCACCTAATGCCACAATGGCCACCGGAAGCGACCCGATGCCCGATGCCACCGACACCCACGATGCCACGATGCCACAGATGCCACCGACACCACAGGATGCCCACCGATGCTACCTCGTCTCAATGCAGACCAGACAGCCCCACCTAACACTCCTCCTTGCCCACACCCACAGCAAAGCCAAGGCCTTCAGAACATCTGTCATCGGGCTTGGTATTGACACCCCTATGGTCATGAGGAAGGGGCTCTCAAATCACAGGACTCGGGCTAGCTCTCTGAAGAACCTTCTCCACACACCATCTCTGTTGTCCTCTCGGGGCCGGCACCCCAATGGCACCTTTCAGACCAGCCATCAGCCACTGCCACTCCACAGCCACCTGGAACTCTCCACCCCTGAACTATTGGCACGCCTCAGAGTTGACTGAGAGAGTGCCAGAAACTGGATTGCTACCTGTTGACGTTCTATCTTTGCTTGGGACACCTTGACTTGGTTCATTTTTCTTTACAGTTTTATTAATAAAGGTATCTTTGCTTCCACACACTTGGTTCAGTTCTTTTAGTAAAATCAAGTCTTGGTTGGAACTTTTAGAAAATGGTTTTAGACCTTTGCATGCTTGTGGATGGGTAAAGGATAGCAGTGATGCGGCAGGGATACCTGTGGGCATGGGTAATAAGTGTGGGATGGGTTAGGCATACGCACGCTGGCGATGGGCAGGGATAACCTGCTGGAGGGTAATAACTGTGGGGCATGGGCAGGGATACTGTGGAATGGATAAATAGCTGTGATAGATAAGGCCTCAGTGCAAGCATCAGTGCGGACTGTATGGCTCACCCTGCAGTTGCCACACTAGGGCCCTTTTATTATCAATAACAATTTAAATCATTCGATCCAACACATTTCAACATAAGCACAAACCCTTTTATTAAATGCCCTTTGTCCATTGTAGGGCCACTCAACATACATGGCACAATTCTCCATCGAGTGTGAATGAGACAGGCGAGGAAGCATCCATTTAGCATCAACCATCACTGACGGCCACTCACTGCCCAGCTGGGAGGTTGCCACCAGATGTTTTTCGGAGGTTGCGCTGCTTCTTCCCTTCACGTGAAGCTTTGTTGGGCCTGCACATCCACAGTGCATCTGATCAGGTTTCATCCTTGCCTCTATTCACAGGGCTCCCTGTCCCATGATTGCCTTGTTGGCGATCCACAAGCCTGTTCTGCAACACTGAGGTAGCGGTCTGTGGGGATGCTGCATTGGTAGGTGAGAAGTACTGGAAACCTCGATTGGCCAGGATGCCAAAGGCGATTCACTCCGCACGCCGTGCCCTGGACAGGCCTGATAGAGTATGAAGGATCCTCTCATTCACGGGTGGAAGGCATCTGGAAGTGGTTAGGGCTTTAATGAAGGAGGTTGTGAGGGAGACGCGTCATCTCCCACGATTGAAGTTGGCAGCATCTTGCGGTGTTTAGCGAGCAGGGGGTCCTGGATCTTGTGGGTGGAGCCCATGATGAGGAGTTGCATTCCAGCCACCCTTGAGGTCACTGGGCGGTTGACTGATACGCTGGGCATCTGAAAGCTGACCTGTTGCCTTGAAGCAAATCGAATGTACAGAACTTTAGTCGGATCGGACCATGGCGTTAAGAGGATGATGCTGAAGCAGCCCTTGTAATTGAAATAAGTGGACCCTGAGATGTGCTGGAGACCTTTGCAGCGTCCACGATGGAAATCCAGCCACTGCGATTGACCCCGATCCTGATAAACTCGACATCTATCCGGATCATACAACACACAGAACCTGCTATCTAGCACACCCCCACTTCCCATCTATGGCTCGCAATGGTTGTGGGGGAAGCTTGCCAGGCGTTCTGATACCACTTGCTCTGAACTGTTCTGCCGCCTTCTTCAGTGGAGGGGCATTGCCAGCGAGCTCTCCAGATAATGCTTTGATGATCTGGGCCTGCACCACTTCTCTGACCACAATGCTGATGGTGGTGCTCTGCAACAACCTCCAGCTGTACTGCATGTTCCTGTACATGGTCCCTAGAGACCAGGTGGTACGCAGCAGCTGTGATGACGCCCACCTTCGTCCAGGGTCAAGGCTGGATGGACGTTGGTTGTTTTGCCTGGTCAACCTGGGTATTAGCCATCTCCACAACTTCGGTCAAACACGTGGAGTATCCTATGAAGTTCTGCGAATCCACGAGTGTCTTGCCCCCCCCCCGCTCGTTTCCTCAGCTCCCACCATCCAGCTTGTTATACAAGTCCGTACAGGCGGCTTTTTCTCGTGATCGATCTTCGGACCGACACTTCTTTGGACGCCTCTTTTCTTTAACGATAGAACAGTTGCAGAAGAGCATGTAGAGGAAACTTCGCACTGTTGTAGAATGATGGCGGGCTACCAAAAGGGTGCTTGTGACGGCAATTCCAGTTGGTGGACGATGACTGGCATGCTGGTGGAAGAAGACATCAAATGAGCAGAGAATCAAGGCCTGGAGAGTCATCGCACAGCAGGGCTGCTGGACTGAAAGTGAGATTCCACTGATTTCTCCCCCT
Source organism: Laticauda laticaudata (assembly GCA_004320025.1). NCBI lineage: Eukaryota > Metazoa > Chordata > Lepidosauria > Squamata > Elapidae > Laticauda > Laticauda laticaudata. The sequence continues at coordinate 1,418 of BHFT01045714.1, read as the reverse complement.
TTTATCAGGAAATAGAGTCATTGATTTCTACTAGGCTGTCCTTCTGAGCATCCGCCTTCTAGACATCCTGCAGACATCCCTAATATCTGAAGATACGTCCCCTCTACGAACGTTTTGTTCCGTTTAATGCTTTATATGCGAGCCGCATCTCTTCTCATCACCTTTCTACGTGCCCATGCTACTAATTTGCTGCCGTGTCCGTTCCGTGTCTGTTTCGCTTCCTCCCTGTGATCTATTTTCCGCTGCGAGCGCATTGAGATTGTCCGCCGACAATGACCAACCAGCGAGATGTCTTAAGCGGATATAGCGGACGCGCTATACGGATGATGACGACGTATATATGTGCCAGACATTGTTCCCCATATGCTTAGCGATGTATTAATGGACGCGTTGAATACTTTATCCCGCCAAAAAGTTTTGTGTAGCTTCAAAACTATTTGAGTGGATGAAATTTTAGTAGACGGATTGCTGGATGGATAGAGAGTATGAAAAACATATGAGTGAGTACAGAACGGTAATGCATTGTGTTGAACCAATGGAGGCAAAGTGTTTCTGTCTGTTTACATTCGCTTCTTTCCATCCGTTGGTGCAGTGTGACATGGGCTTTACTTACTTACTTCACTTACTCACCTCACTTTGTTTACTGTTTCCCTTGGAGATGGATTTCAAAAACAGATTGTATCTTTTAGAGCTTGTTCTCATTCTGCCCTATTGGCACCGATTCAGAAGTAGGGGTGTATGATCTTTTATATAAATCAATTCTTGTGAAAATCAGTGAAGCGTAACGTTGGGGAAAAATCAAAGAGACACTGAATCCATCCAGAGTCCAATCGTTGAACAGAAACACCGAAATAGTGGAGGAATATATCAAGATGTATCTGCAGCTCTGGATCACAGAGGAGACTTCCAAGATATAAAAACTGTTTGGTGTAAACTCAATCAGCAGAATTATATACAGAACCAATATGGTGCACCTTAATGGAATTCTTTTGAGATCACAAACAACTGTTATATCTAATAACAGTTCAATTATTAAGACTGAATTTCACATTTAGATCTGCACTACCCTCATCTCGACTAACCGAAATAACATATTACTGCCTCTGTAGGAGGGTCAATTCAAAATTTAATGGACATAAATAACTTAAACCCAGGCAGTTTAATTCAGTAACAATTCCAACTTCACATTATTATCAAATCTTCTCTCAGAAGTAAAGTATTTGGCAGAGAAATAGAAGATTGTGATGTATCTAATATAGAAGCTTTGATATGCGATTTTCTTGTACTGGAAGTACATAATCAGTTCAGATTTGTGCAATTATATCTCACTCTCTGTTCTGATTGAAGGATATCAGTCTGATATTCATTCTGATATATTGATATTCATTCATTCATATATCTTCGCGGCCCTCCTCCGC
>BHFT01045713.1:0-38665 GCA_004320025.1 Laticauda laticaudata | reverse complement strand
GAAGAAATCTCTAAAAAAAGAATATATTCAACCATGAAACTAAGAATCCTGAATATGGGAAAGTTCGTAATCCCATTTAACCCCAAAAAGAAATTAATCATAAACATGTTGTTAGTCATCAAAAAACTGAGATGGAATTTATCAGAGATCCACACTATTTACGTTATTTCTGACAATAAAAAAGAAGAAATTTAAAAGTGCTTGATAGTTAGAAGAATGTATAATAAAAGAACAAAAGTTGGCTACTTACGACACAATGACTGAGCATTCCATTATAGACTTGTGAAAATCCTTTAATGGCAATTTGGATAAGTTTGGTATGAACAGGAAAAATGGCTAATTTGTTACTGAAAATCCAACATTTCTTCATTATTAAAACAGCCTTCAAAACATCTAAAATGAGTCAAGTAAATACTTAAATATCACAGAGAGAATGCATGGAAATAAAATTGACTTTATAATTTAGTTAAAGATTAAAGTTTAGTGAGGACATGCCAGGGACTGCCCATGAAATGCCTATGTTGAAAGATCACAACTGATCAGGTTCCACCAATTTCATGGAACAGTTTCTTCATTGTTAGGCTTGTTGATTTATTTTATTTCAATTAAATAAAAGCAACAAGCAAGCAGATATCCGTAAAAATATGCAAAAAGACCTAAATTATTTTATATCATGAAGAAAGATAAAATTGATTTTATTTCTGGTTGAATTTCATCTCATAGAGGTCTGTGTCTGTTTCAAAAATTTCAGGGTTATGAAACTCAACTTACATACTGAGATTATGGTAAAGGACGTGTTCATCACTCTCAATTGCTCCTACTCTTTTGTTTCAAGCTAAGGATCTACCACTTTTAAGGAGGCTCCAAAGGATCCAATAATGTCACTGGTTTGCAAATAGCTTTGAGCTGCCTCTGAAGAAAGCTACCAGCACTTCTTTCAGAGATTGATGGAAGAAGAAAAGAAGACCCAAGCTCTACATAGAAAGGCGTTGGTACTTAACCTGATATGCCTGTTCTCTGTGAGCGTGAAGAGCATTCCAGAGTGAGGAGGTGCTTCATCTCTTCTGAAAGGCCTGAGCTTAAAAACTCCGTATGCTCCTCCTCATCCAGTGACACCTCCCCAGCTCCCCAGTTTTGTGGACACTGAATGCCAATTCCGGGAACTCATACCCTAATCTAGATCCCGACTGGAACCCTACCAGACGAAAGAAATGCGTGGGACTGATGTCTTACACAGCCTCACAGAAAACGGGCATTTCAGCGTAAGTACCATGCCCTTTCTCCCATGAGCTGTTCAGAGCAGCCAGAAGTGGGAACATACCAAAGCTTGGCCTCTCATTAGGGAGGGAACTCCGTCTGGACTTGAAATCCCACTTCCTAAACTCTAGGACCCTCTGCAGGACTCTTCTTGTCAACATGAAGGCATCCGTAAGGTGTAGACATCAATTTTATAATTTCTGACAAAGGGCGATGTTGTGAAGACCAAGTCTCTGCTCTACAATTTTGTCTATGGAAGCCCGAAGTGGCCCATGCTGCTGATGTTGCGCCAACTCCTTGTTGAGGGGCTTAATTTCTTAGGAACTTGAGATTAGACTGGCATCGTAACTTTTAGCTATGTGGCTCTCAACCATCTACCGATGGTCGGTCAACAACAACACCTGCTGTCCTAAAGTGAGATGGGTTGTGAAAGATAGAATAAACCTCAGATCTTCAAAATTCCACCGTGCAGTCTAGATAGATGCGTAACGCCCTTCAAACCAAGTCGATCCATTGGATCTTCAGTCTATGAAAGTGGTTTCAGACAAAAAATTGGGAAAGTCCCAACTCCTGTGCTGCTGTAAAGGTTGAATTTAACTTGAGGATGAAATGGAGTCCAATCTGAGAACCACTCTGCCACATGAACACGCAAAGGTACTTTCATCGACAATGCTTGCAATTCGGAAATCCTCCTTGCCTTGATGTGATCGCCCAATTAAACCCACCTTATATGTCAGGAATCTGAGGACTAGTGGTTCTCTTAAAAGGTTAAGAGAACAGCCAGTTATAAGCGTGCGGTTAGACCTTGTTGAGCTCCCAAGTGGATAGCGATGAATTACGGAGGTCGTAAATTTGCGAGCACCCCTTAAGAAAAGTGCCGCGACATGTGGATTGTGACGCTATCGAACGAAAGTCACCCAGGAATCCACGAGGCTAAGCGCCACCTGTCTTGTTTTTTACCTAAAGTATTTGGAAGGTAGGCCCTTGGTCAACCCTCCTGTTAAAAAAGTTCCAATAATTGTCCTATTGATGGGGGGGTGGATGATTGTTGGACCACTTGCACCACAAACAGTAAAGCGGATCACATGGCCTCGTATATATGATTTGTTGAGGACCAACCTGAGATGTCTGTTATGGTGACGAGTGGCATCCTCAGAAATCTTTCTGGGCCCTCTAAAACTGCTCTGCTCAAACCTCCATACAGCTAGGCTGAAAGCCATTGTGGAGTCGCGGTGAAGTACCGGCCCCTGCAAGAGGGAAACCCTCGACGGTGGAATTTTCCAGGGTTGTTCTCTCGACAGGTCCTGTAAGTCCCACCCAAAACCATGTTCGCTTGGGGCCAGTTAAGAGGTGACCCAATATCAATTCCGCTCGTTCCTGCAATAAACTTCTGGAACAAACCTGGGTATTACCACTGAGGCCACTGACACCGCAGAGCATTGACAGCCTCCGCCCACTGAGATGGATACCTTGAAATATACAAGAGCAAGTTGCGAGTAGAGGGGAGGGCAATAGGATGAATCACCCGGTTTGTGTCCACCTCTGCACTGCCTTCCTGAAGAGAGAGGGTGTGGGTGCCACTGTGCTGATTTATCATGGCCCCACTGAGCCAGTCCGCCTGTATGTGTTTAAGGCCCTGCTATGTGCTCTGCCCTGAGTTGACAACCAGATTGGCCTCGGCCCACTTGAACAACCTGGTTGTCCTCCAGCATCATAAGTTGAATGGGTGACCCCCCGTCTATTCGTTGCGGCCTTGGTGTGATATGTCTGTCAGAGCAGAACGTGGCGTGACTGGAAGAGGGGAGAAAACTGCGTAACGCCAGATGAACTGCTCGGAGCCTCCAAAGGTTGATTGTGTTCAGAAATAGTCCAATTCCCTTGCCAGTGTGGATTGGAGCAGTGACGCCCTCCATCCTATCCAGACTGCGCATCGTTTGTGATGTTGCTCCTATATAGGTTCCTGGAAGAGGCACTCTTGTTATTGTGTCTTCCGACACTCACGACGAGGATCGTCGGCAGATACATGTGGGTCTACCTTTATTCCGGATGTTGGAGAAGCCTCCGGATAGAAACGTAAGGGGAACCATCGCGAGCCTCGCTTAGGAATGGAACCGAGCAAGGCACAATGGAAATACAAGCCAAATTCACTTTCCCAACAGTTTGCAGACACGAACTGCCAGTGGACCACTCTTTAAGGTTCTGATTCTCTGGCCAAAGACTGATACTATTCACCCTGTCCTGAGAACAGACCCTTGCCGCCCACCAGTTATCTATTACTAGCCCTAGATGAAAGTAGCCTAGTTGAGGGGTCATAGGCTTTTATCCAATTATTGAAAAAAAGCCGTGACTATTGAAGGGTCTTCACGAGTAAACTTGGTTTCAAATTTTGCTTGATGTTGGATAAGAGACAAAAGAAGTAATATCATGCCAGATAACCTGTCAACGAAATAGATTTGATACCTGAGGGACGCAGCCAAACCACAAAGGACCTTGTGACAGTCTTAGGGGCCGAGCCAGGACGTCTAATGGTAGGGCGATATATCCGTATAGCATGCGATCACAATACAAAATCTAAGATAATTTGTAGTGAGCAGAGTCGTATATTGCGATATCCTGTAGATCAAGCCTCTGCAATCGTATAGAGGTCAGGGACATCATTCTCACTCTGATGCTGAGCAGAATGACTGGAGAGTAAATTATTTTGAATTTTTGATAACATGACTGTTCAGACGTTGAGTCCAGAACCTACAGACCTCAGCCCCTGAATTCTGTGGACCAACAACAATAGCAGGAGAGTAACAGCCTTCGACCCCGCTGTTCAGATGGACTTCTTACGCCCCAATTTGTAGAAAGGTGACATTATAGCCTCCTGCATGAACAACCTCTTAACTGGAGTCCGTGACTTCGGTTTCCTTATGAAAAAGTTTGGGGGAGGATTGAAACTCTAGCGCGCAAACCCAAACTAACAGTGTCCCAGAGCCATGCATCAGAGGTGGATGCCCCATTTGATCGGGCAGTCTTGTATACCTCCCTCCAAATACGGAACTGGCTGTCAAGGGTCACTTGGGCCGACAAACAAATTTGCCTCGGTAACCTCGTGGTGTGTCTACGTTTTTGACCTTCCTCAGCTGACCTCTTATTGAGATTAGAACCTTAAATCCTGTCTATAAAGTGGGCCAGTAACTGATGTTTTCTGACTCTGGGACGTATTGGTCTTGAATATAGGGCGAAAGAACCCTTCAAAATGATCTGGGCGTTCCGTTTTCAGACTCTCCGAAAACAGAGGGGGAAGCGCACTTTTGTGCTTGTTCTCTATTTCCTAGTAAGCCGATGGGGCTTCCAAGACTACTGCCAGAATATATTATTCCGCGAAATTGGGGCGTGATGCAAGCTGCATTTATGCTTGTATCCGTCTGCTCTGAGCTGCACCTCACGTGAGTGCGCTGATGGCCGTCTAGTCAAGAATTTGACTGCATTAAAATGTGGGATCCCACAGAGAAGTTCCAGCCCACTGGTGCAATAATTTTGCATTCCGGGGCTCTGACATTTGGACGCGCAATATTCCCTCAAGTGAAGAGCAGTCATAGGACGTGACCATGTAAAAAGTGACGCAGCTGTAGCTGCGCCTAATTGGCCCAAGGTGTCAGAGAACGTGTCGCCCCTACAGAGTGCCAACTGGTGCTCTCTCTTTGTTCTGGTCTCAGGGCTGTCCTCGGCTTATTGGGGAAGGTGAAAAGAAGAGGCTTTGTGCCACAATGGTATCATCCTACCTCGGCGGCGTTTTGAAGAAATTGCTGAAATCTGGGTGCCAAATATAATACTCCTTTATCGTACCCTGCTTGGGCGCCGGTATTGAATGCTGCTGATGCTACATTGATTTTGTACCAATTCAGCAAACATACAAGGGACAGGACTAGTTTTCTGCTCTGTGAGCACTGTGAGAATAAGTAGATCCTACGGATTCATCCTGAGACCCTGTTGACAATCGGATGAGGTGCTGTGATGCGGTCCTAGTTTAGCGTCTTTCTTTTGCATGAACTAGTATGGATTTTAAGAGGTCGGTGCGGAAAAAAGGCCACGAAAAGGTAGGTTGGCGTCGAATGAGGCCTTCGGTGTCGACATCCCTTATTCTGAGTGGGTCAAGCCTCTTGACAACCCCAAGTCTCCTTCTGATGGCTTCAACCCACTGTCCATGGAACATCCTGAACGCTCCAAAATTCCAACTCTCTCACAAGACCCTGGTTGGATATGTAGGCAACAGTTGGGAATTGAGCATGATTTGATGGTGAACTTCACTCTGTGCCATAAGGGTTGAGCAGAGGGATCGTATCCGAGTGCGTGAGAAGAGTCTGGTCCTGGATAGTTGCTGAACTCCACTGTCGGAGTCCCCTTTGAAATTGTCATTCCTCTATCCATTGCTTCATTTCATGGGAATAGTCTCAGGCATCTCGCTCTCCTGTTCTTTAAGCAGCGCTCGTAGGGTGAAGATCTGTCTGTGGGGTTAGCCGCAGTGCTAGAATCATTGAAGGAGATGTGGCCTATGGATAGTTGCCCACAAACAGTCTGCTTGGGGGATAGAGTACAGTCAAGGCCCCAACAATGGACTTGGGTCTGATCCGATTGATGTTGTCATAGCCATCTTGGGCCGTCTCCTGGTTCATTTTGCAATTTGCCTCTTCAATGCTGACATTTGCGCTTCTGAACTGGCATCCTTATCACGTCCGCCTTGAGCTTTTTGGGCCACTGGCTTATCCCAGGACTGTTTAGCTGGAGCGAAAGAGTCTGTCACTTCCATTGTGGATGACGATTCTTTTGCCTTTAATTTCAATTTTTATAGTTTTTTAAGATATAATAATAATCAATAACAACACCACAATCAATAATAGTATTCTTGGGTGATTGCTCTACCCGTCAGTTGACAGGTTAAAACACTCCTCCAGGGAGAACAATGAGTATATTCATGTGGTGTATATATATGCATGCCCATACACATATACCCACCTAGTGTCCTAATCTATAGGTATAACTGTGTATATAGTCCAAACCAGTATCTATTGGGTCCCCAACAAGGAAACTCCAATGTGCTCCAACGTTGAGAAAAACTCTGGACCTTGGTCCCCAATTAAGGAAAGCAGCCTGTTCAGGATCTGAGGTGAATCTCCTTTCCGGTCAAAACAACACGTCCTGCAATTCTAACATCGTGCATTTGCAAGTTTCACTCGAAGAAATAAATCCCAAGGCAATTGCAAGAAATCGTCCTGTTTAATGACTAGCCATGCTTATCCACATCAGCCAGACAAGGGAGAGCTAAAGCCAGGGAGAACAAAGTGGGAAGGTACTGCCTCGGTCCCCAAAAAGGGAAACCAGGCGGGAATGGCGCCTGTGATAATTAGGCGTGAACTTGAGCCAGCCGTTGAAAAGGGTGGGAAGCAGAATCTCTGTTGCTCATGTCTGAGCCTTCTAATGAGCTGCTGCTGCTGGGGCTGTAACTTGCAGGTTAAAAGCTTCTGTCAGAAGAAACAACAAGGCGAAGTGAGCCGCGGCTGTGAGCGCTAAGCTACGATCGCAGAGAAGACGATCGGGAGTTAGATGAGGAAACTGCCTGCGGAGTGGCAGGCTCCGCTATTTACAAAGAACTGTTGTTTTTTTTTTAACTAATCGAGGAAACTTGATAGAGGGACAAGTCTGAAAAAAAACAAATTAAATGGGGAAGATTTTTAAAGGCCGAAATAACCCAAGAGCAAACCTGAATCAGAAACCATTCCAGTCAGGGAATACACAACCTCTTACCACGAAGGCTGAGCTAAAACTGGGGGACATTGGGGAGGTGTCCCGTGGAGGAGGAGAGCGTCAGCCTTTCCAGAAGAGACTGAAGCACCTCCCACTTCTGGATGCTCTGAACAGCTCATGGGAGAATTTTCTGTACTTGTTAATGAAGATTTCTATCAGTTCAACAAGTACTATGGGCTGGTGGGCAACAGTCTTCATATTCGGTAAATATGGTATACTTAGACTAGTAAAAATCACTATCTCTAATGCCCTCTAATCACCTCCAGAATGGAGTACTACAAAGCACTCCGGGCCTGCCTTGAAGAACATCTGAAAGTTTCATTTGGTGTAGAATATACCTCTGTGGAGTTATATGTGCCTCTGAGATAGCATGTTACACCATTTTTCTGTGAGCTACATTGGTTGCCAGTTTGCTTCCATGTGCAATTCAAGATGCAGGTTTTGACCTTTAAAGCTCTATATGGCATTGGATCAGATTATTTGAGGAAATGTCTCTTTCCTAGTCATATTTTATTTATTCATTTATTTATTTGATTTATCAATTGCTTATAAGATAATAGATATAAGTATAAACATAGTTATGAATACATGAAATGGATACATATAAGAAAAATAAAAAGAAACAGGACAAGGACGGTAGGCACGTTGGTGCGCTTATGCACGCTCCCTACAGACCTCTTAGGAAAGGGGTGAGGTTAATAGTAGACAGTCTAATGTTAAAGTTTTTGGGGTCAGGTAAGAAACCACAGAGTCTGTTAGAATATTCCAGACATTGACCACTCTGTTACTGAAGTCGTATTTCCTACAATCAAGTTTGATGCGGTTAACTTTGAGTTTATATCTATTGTGTGCTCTTGTATTGTTATGGCTGAAGCTGAAGTATTCATTAACATGTAGGACATTGCAATGTATGATTTTTTTACGATATTTAGATTGGACTGAAAACGGTGTAGTTCTAAATTTCTAGGTCTAGAATTTCAAGATTGGTGGCATGCAGTATTCTGCAATGAGTAGAGGAGTGGAGAATGAAACTAAATGATAGTTGGATGTGGCTAAATGATGGTAATTTGTTCTTTTACAGTTTATTCTTTTATGTTTTTACTTTTGTTATTTATTTTGTTCTTTAATATTGTGATATTGTTTTATTTATGATTTTGCTTGTAAGCCTCAAGAGTAGTTTTTTTGTGTGAATGTCATTTTGTCTGCTTTGCTATATGAATACCTGCTGTGGTTCAGTATCTGATAGTATCATTCAGTATCATGATGATATCAATCAGAATATCAATATTGTATCTCTGTAAAGAAAGATAAACATACTTCCTATTTAATGGTAAATATACAATAAAAAGTTTTCCTGGGTCTACCAGGAAAGAGAAACAGTGAAACTGAATTTCAATAGTAAATTTTTCCATTATTTACAAATAATTGCTTAGACTAGATCAATACAAAGCCCTATACTGAAGCTGTCCTACATAACTTGCAATACTACTGTTTCTTATAGTAGTTTTAATGTCTGAAAATGTTTCAAAACATTTTAATGGAAACACATGAAAGTGTTTATTACATTCACAACCTAACTATACAGAAGCTCTCTATGACAACTTTACTGCATTGATAGCCTCCATATGATACCCAGCAATCATAAGCTTCTAACATCTATAATAATCCATTAAATCAACATGATTTTATCACAATTTGTATTAAATCTTAATTATGTTAAATAAATAAAGTACCTGTAATTAATTTTTAAATAAGCCATTTCCATTTTTTTCAGACAGTATGTCAACATGAAAGCACTTTTTCAACATAGCTTACAAGAAATGCAGTATAATATTCCTGAAAATTTTGCTACAAAGGTATTCAGCTATTACCTATTGGATTTCACAATACCTTATGAATGCAGTAGACTACTGACATTCTTTGCAGCATTGAGCTATAGCACAACATCAACATTATGATAAATAAAGACTCTCAGCTAGCAGCCCTGATTGCATGCAAGACAGCATGGAATGAACTGAATATGTCATCATAGCATTGTCACCATTATACAGTGATTAATGCCTTCTATGCATGGTTAATGTGCAGCATTACTGGGAGCAGCAGGGTAATTGTTAGAAAGTAATAGTTGGTAGCAACATTTTGTTCGAACTAGTCACATATCAGATAGTCACTGGTATATCAGTTTTTCCTTCTATGGTTGTGCTTTTCATATTTCTGCTTGGACAGTGAAATCAGCAAAAACATTATTATTCTACAATTTTCTATACAGTTACAAAATAAGCTACCTCTCTCAAAAACAATTTAATAGTATTTGACCTTCAGATATAAACAATAGTATTCACAGCAATAAAAAAGAAAGGGTGGTAGGCTATGTGTGTGTATGTAGAAACAAGAAAGAAAAGCACCGAAAATTCTGAGTGTGTTAGAAGCATTGTGAGACTTTAGTGCTTTTCCAATGTGATGATTTACTACAATTTCACATTCACAAGCACTTAAAAGGGAAACAGTTGTTGCCTAGGTGTAGAATACAAGAATTAAAACCTGGTAACAGATTAAGCATTAAGCTTTTTTATTCTGATTGGTGTAAGTATGGCTAATAGCACTAAAGAAAGCATATCTTTTCACCTACACAGAACAGCTCACAATTATGAGGAAATGTCTTCCTGTCTGATTAGCCAACATTTTAAATTTCTCTTATTTTTCTTTGTGAAATAGGTCACTGGATAATAGGGACAGTGGAATTCATTGATTTAAATTAATTTTATCTTGCTTCTTCATTAATTTGGGACTTTTAAAGTATCTGCACAAAGTTCAGATGTATTTTATCAACATTCTTCCTAATCTGTATTGTTTTACATAAAATTGCACATTATGGCAAAATGTCTTAAACATTTTTACATATTTCCTGAACTATTATGAAAATTTATTAAATGTACAGTGTTACAAATTTCAAACATCTTTGAATGAACATGACTAGTTTGAATATGCAGTCCAAAAGGCCAGGTTTTGTAGATATGTGTTAGAATCTAAAGAATGCACATTTTTTTCTTATTCTGCGCTATTACTATTTAGTAATTTGATCTTGTCTCATGGACAATCTTGAAAGCACAACAAAGGAGTTGCTTCTTTACAAAGGTCTCTGATCTGCTGTAAATTCATTAAGCTTTTTAAACTATGAGAAAAACACCATGTACAGTTTAGAAGTAAATGAAACATTTATCTCCCGCTTAATTTTTTTTCCAAAGAATGCTGGCATGGATCTACTCTGAACCTCCCTAATTTATTTTTCCCACTTTCTCTAGAGAAATTATTTTTAATCATTCTGCCCTCCTGTGGATTCAAGGTTGTCTCTGTCACTTAAGTCTGTTTTATTCTAATCAATTACCAAGTTTCTGAATAATTTAATTGGTTTAGGACTTCTCTCTTGGCTTTTATCATAATTTCTATTTAATATTGGTTTTCCCCAATGCAGAACTCAGTCCAACCATAATCCAGCAAAACCTATTTATTGTTCAACACTTAAATAGATAAATTATTAAAAGTGAAAGACTATAATTTTGGTCTGATAAGTGGACAAGTTCTTCATAAATTTATTAGAATCACTCACTTTCAAAAAAATTATATTTTTTCACACTGATCATCATAAAAATCATCATATATTTCTTATGAGAGGAAATACAATTAGATTTTCTTTCTGGATATAAAGCACTTGGTCCTACATGGAACAGATTCTTAATATTTTAAATGAAAATTAGGTGGAATGAATTACCTTTGTCCATGTGAACTATCAGAAGTTTACCTGAAAATCCTAGTTTGTATATGTTGTCAGAGTCAGAAGTTCATTGCAAAATTGCAGTAGACCATACCAGAATCCACTATAGTATCTAAAACACTTTAAGCTTCTGTTTCCTTCAAAATTATTAAATGTCATTCAGGAGCAAAAGACAACTTAACAATATATTCTGCTCTCCAGGGATACTTAATTAACTTTTGGTTTGCTGTACCTACATATAGTAGCATCCTGCCTTATCTTTCAGGCATTGTGTTGAAGAAAACAAGTCCTTGAGGACCCTGAGAATAATAGTTTTATTCTCAGAAAGCCATGACCTTTCTTAATGGATTGGAACATTATCTACCATCTTTGACAATACTGTGATATCTGGTACTCAGAGAAAATGCAGTATTATTTGATCCTCCAGTAACAGAAATTTATAATTTATTGTATCTTCATAAAAGAGAATATAATCTGAATATTATACATTTATAACCAGAAAATATAACCACATTCCGAAAGAGGTGTTTCTATATTTTACATCTAAGATTTTTCATTCAAGTTATATTAAATTACAATATTGAGAGTAAATGAGCTGCAAAGTCCAAGAAGCTTTCAAAATACCGACAACAACAACAAGCAACAATAAAATCCATATTTTAAAATGAGTAAGTTTGAGGCATAAGAAGCTGGGGAGGAAATGTACTGATCAGGCTTTTTTTTTTTTTCACTTTTAATGACATTTGAATAATGCTGACATCTCAGCCCACATTCTGATCATTAATAACTGCAGTCAAATTAGGAACTGAGCATATCTTCTTTGGAGAATAAGTAATTGCTCCTATTATTTTTACATCCTCATTATTTTTACAAAAGGGTTATGTTTCCCAGAAACTTGCACCTCCCACTCTAGGAAGGGAAAATATGGTTTCAATGTGCTTTATAAAGTCACAGCTGATAACATAACAACAATGAATAAATAATTACAATAGAAATAGACAAAGTTAAAACATAGAGAACAAATAATATACAATCTTAGGCATGGCTTAGGAGAACACTGTATATCTAGTGCCACAACAAGTAACTGCAATTTCACTAATTATGAAGGAAGCCAACTGCCAATATGTTTTATCTTCAAGATCACAAGCAGGTCTATTTCAAGGTCATCTTATTATTTAATACACAATATTTTTACCTTAATCAGATTTTAGTCCCTGTTTATTGGATTAATTTTATATTCCTGATTACCCACATTTGAAGCACATAACAATGATTATGTCAACTCATACTTGGCTCATTAGTAGAATAAATATAATATTACTATCAAAAAGGACAAGGAGATGATTCTGATGGATTCTCCTGAACTGATTTCGAAAGGAGTAAACCATGGATGTTTTGACATGCATTGAAAAGTGTTATCTGTTGAACAGCCCAGAGTTTAGTAAGGAGTGAAAGTACAATAATTTCTACAACTTCATAAAGGCCAATATTATTCTGCTCAATGCCATATGCTTAAGCAATTACAATATCAGACAAAAATGATGGAGATTTATGACCAGTGGACATGATATTGCTGATTAAGACTATTCTAAGGTTACTTTCTTATTCAGGTTTATAATCCAGATCGCACATGAGATGGCACCATGAAATTGTACAAATATAATTATCTAAATAAGAGTCTCAAATATACTATTATAAATTAATATGCATTTAATAAATAAAAATATTTTGTTGTACAACATCCAGATTCATTTCCTCATGAGATGGGTGGCTCTATAAAATAGACAAATAAATAAATGTGTGTGTGTATTCATGAAGCTAATATTACACAAAGTATTTGAAATTGATAAGTTTGTGCCCTAGTGTAAAGATATATACACTATAAAATATATAGTGACAATGAGTGGGAAATACGGAAGATGATATAAGGCCTGTCATGAAAACTATTATTTCTTTAATAGAAAAGAGAGAATGAATGCAAAAGACAATCTATGAAATTTCAAAACTAAAAGGAACTCCCGGAAATCCTAGAAATTGGGTATAGATACGATATAGCCATCCTTATTTGGCACTACAAAAATATATTAAGTAAAATTAATGCTGCCTCTGAGGGCATAAGATGTTCCTATAACCTTTTTTAGAGGGGCTGGGGATAGCAGGGTACATAGGAGAAGTTCACTGGGATTTGGTAACAAGATGCAACCAAAATAATTGCCTGTTGCAAGGGATTTCCAAAAAGATTTTAAAAAAGAACAAGTGGTAACCAAGTCAAAGATGGAGACAATGCAGAATCTAAGACATCTAAGAAAGGCATTGCTCAATGCAATTTGCCTTGGGCCAGAATACAACCACTACTGACATAAGCAACAAAACCTAAAATGGAAAGTAGATGGAAAATCTAAAGAAAAAAAATGGATGTATAAACATACATCCATTGTACATACATACATACATTGTACATCTTATGATGTACAATGACTAGCAAATGCTTAGAAACTAGCTCTGCCACCCTGCTGCCCTTGCATCGTTAGCCACAAACAAATGACTGATGAGTTAGACGTAAAGTCTCAGCATTGATTTCACTTGGTTCATAACATTCCAGAAAATGTAATCATTGGCTCTCACAGCCATAGGAACTGGTTACAGAACACCATTCTGTAAAAGCCTATCTTAAAAATGATAGGGTATCTGTTAGCTCTAAATATCATTGTACGTATAATGCCTAATGAGGAAAATTGGAGAAGATGACAGGCTGAATCATTGGAGAAGATGACAGGCTGAATCTGAGGGAGAGGTCAAGTACATCATGAATTTGCAGTCCCTTCACACCCACAAGAGATCTAAGTCCAGCCCTTCTTGAATTCCATTGATTCTTATCTATTGCCAATTTGCCTTACCATTACTATTAGTTTAGATTTTCATAGAAAGCTAGCATGGAATAAACCTGTACTCATTTGAACAACCTTGGTTCCTCGTTTCTTGCACCTGACAATCACACTATATAGTAAAATATACCAAAATTAAACTAAATTAAATGAATAAAAGGACTGATTACTACAACACTTAGAAGTGGGAATAAAGTTATGTTTTCACTTCCTCAATATGCTTAATTGAATATGAAACATAAATAATCATTAATTCACTCACTAAGGCATATAGCATTGTATAAAATTGGAATGTCATTGCAAATTCCTTTCATTTTGTTTTTGTTTTTTTAAGGAACCACTGAGTTCAATTAATATATTTTCTAGAAAGCAGTTGGATAATGCTAAAAGTGGAAATAGGCCTAAATACAATGCTAAATGTTATGTTCCTTACTACTGAGTTTCAATCTGCAATAACAATCAGGGTGATGTAGATCAATTTGTGTACAGATAGATACACAAAGGTAAGGTGATGTAAACTATTATGACAATAAAAATATCAAACAAGATTTTTCAAGAATGAAATCAGAAAATAGAAGCCATGATAATCACAATGCCAGTAATGTTGTCTCAGTCTATGGCTAAACTATGACCAACACATGTTATTGAAGAAATGTCAGATGTAGAACAAATTTTATTTGAAAAGATAAAGGTGGTATTGAAATTGGATTTACAATGGACAGGGCAAGAGAATAATTTAGAAAAGGATGTTTCACTGAATCACTTGGCTGAAAGTTTGGCTGAAGTTTTAGAATTTAAAAGGAAAATACAAATGACAAACCAAGAGAATGATCTGGATATTTTTTTTCCTTACTGAATTTACAAAAAAGGCTTGTGAAAGCCTTGAAAAACTTTCTGCAATGGGCCAACGAAAAAATAAAGAGAAATCAAATTCTATGACATTACAATTAATTAAGGATTAAGATTGTTTGAGGTAAAAGGAAGGGACATAAAATTAGTTTATTTGATTAAAGTGAAACAAAATAAATTGTTTTTTTCTGGCTGTTCCCTTTATGGAGTTTCTCCTGATACCAGGACTGAAAGATTAATGTTTAATAGGTAATAGATGATATGTGGGATAAAGAGATAAATGTTTGTAACTTTAGAAGGTAAAGAATTACTAAATTTGTTTATAGTTGTGATTAAAATTTAAAGTCACTTTATTTTTTATACTCTTACTTTTTTCATTATTTTTCCTTTAATCTTTTACTCTTTTTATTTTTATTTAAGTTTAATTTGTAGTAAATATTACAATCCAAATTCATGATAAATATTATAGATATAAAGATAAAATAATTGTGATGAGCTGCTTGAGAATTGCAGGAAAACTAATTAAGCCACCCTCAACAGCTAGATGTCTAGTCTTCTTGAAAACTTCCAGAGGAGGACCTCCCACAAACTCTGTTCTACTATGCACCCACCTTACATCAAGTAGAATAGTACTTTGTTACTTGTTGCTATTTCATTCTGGGAGGAGTGAAGAGTACTAAAAATGATAAGTACTGAACAAACCATGTGACTTATCATGTGATTCTTTATTTCGGTTGGAAGGAGTAGCAAATCAGTTGATGTCAACAAGTTCACCTTGTGTGTCAAACACTGGGAGAAAGACAAATACTAAGACAAGATTTTTGCTTCAAAAGATGCTCAGTACCAAATTTGACACCCTCAGCCTTGGGAACAAGATAGTTGCCAGGACTCAACATGATCTACTCACAAGGAAAAACTGTCCAGAGTCATGTAGGTAATCTCCAAAATCTTTCCTTCCAGATAGGTTTTGTTATCCAGCCACAGCATCCAGCACTATTTTCCTCATAACTCTTTCCTGCTAATCAGTAGGATATCAGTTCATCATAGTGCTCTGCATTGGTCTGCATTGGAATCAGTGTGGACTCCTGGCAACTACCTTCTTTCCAAGGCTGAGGATCTGACCAGTGCAAAGTGACAGGCTTTATGACTATGATAGTTCTAGAGTCATATTTTCCTAGTTTCTCATCTGGTGCCTTACACATTTTGTTATCATTCTTTGTGCATGAGTATAGAGACATTTAAGTTAACAGACGAGACACCACACATTTGATTTCCTGTTTCATTTATTCATGTATTATATTTCTTTTGGGTCTTTGCTAAACTGGTAATTTCCCAAAGATTTCACTTGCTGTTATATTCCATCTATTACTTGCCAATTTGCTACTCAACAATTCCCTTTCTTGTATTCTAGTGTAACGCTTCCTAAGCAGGTTAATTAGTCATTATCCAGAAATGTATTTTATCTCCTTAGTGAGATGAATTCCATCTTTTCAAACAGCATCCTTTCCCTGAAACTTGAACCACTGTTCAAAAATACAAATCTCTTATCACTTGTACTAATGTTGCAACCAACAATTCATTCTAAAATGTATTTCTCTTGCTTTACTTTTACCTTCCATTGGAAGCATTACTAAAACATCATATGAGTTCCTTCACCATCCTCTTTAAAGCCATGAAATCACTTGGAGGCATGTAGATCATGCCTTGTAGGATCATTGGTGCTTATATGAATGAGCAGGAAAGGAAAGCCACTCTTCAATCTTTCTGTCATATCTTGGAATTGAAAACTTGGGATACAGTGTATATGCCAAAATGAGACATGGATGACAAGTAGGAGCTTCTCTGCTTCTCAAGATGGAACTACCTTTCTTACATTTTCTTCTTGATCATTGGTAATGGACCTCTTCTACATGGATCAGGAAACAAACTTCATCTGTGGGAGTATTTTTGTAGAAACTTCTTTTCAGGCTAGAGTTAATTGCCAGGATCTAGGGAAAAGCTACTTTGTGCTTGTTCGCATCTGACAACTGATGTGATGACAAGTACTTTATAATTATCTTTGATGAAATGGTAAAATGTCCTCCCTTCCTCAAGAAGTATCTGCACTACTCAAGGTATCTTCATCTTGACAAATAAGATATGATACTCTGATTTCCAGTTCGCTAATTTTTGGTTTCAGAATTTCTACAAACTGATGGTTTATATAGATAAAACCAACTTTTTCTTCTGGAGGAAGGCATAACATCTCTTTTTCAGGTAATGGTCAGAATCCATTTATGGCAATGATGCTCTTACACATCACTGGGGCAAAGTAGATTTTTGAAGCTATCAAGCCACTATTTTGAGCTAGTGTAATGCAAAATTCAACTCATCAGTATATCATGGTGACTTTTGGTCTCTTCCCAGAACCACTAAGACTATGCAAACAACCACCGGATGCATCCATCCTTATTCATTGAGTGAGGAAATAGGAGTTTGGTGGGAAAATTTAACTCAAAAAAGAGAAAGTTTAGGAGGGGGAATTTCTGCTCTTTTCTCACTACATGCAATAGGAGTATTTCTTCCTGTTGAGTGAACTGAGGAAGACCTAGGAACCGACTTCCCATTAAGTGAGCTTGCTCTGGAGTAAGCAGGAGAAAAAACTGGAGTTTGGCACAAGAGGTGAAAATAATAAATGAAAGATAACAACTGAATGGAAAGATGGAATTATTTTTAAAAATTACAGAAAGAAAACTTTATACAAAAGCCTGTTTCCAGTTTGATGCTAGAAAAAGAAGATATAAAGAAAAGATGGCCCAAATACACAAAAGAAGTAATCACTGTGTCTTAAATGAAGTAAAATAAACTAAAAGGACAGATGGAACCCCTTATTAGTTTTGGTTTTTCTATGTCTTTTGTTGTGATTGTTTGGCAGGATTTCCCACCATGTTCAGCATTTACTGAATCCTCTGAAGAATCTTCCTTTGGGGGAAATCCTCTGATGAATCCTCCTTTTGGGTTCTCCCAAATGATCCACCCCAAAGGAGGATTCATCAGAGGATTCCCCCCAAAGGAGGAGAGTACATTTAAGGGGGTGAATCCTCCTTTGGGGTGGATCCTTTGGGAGAATCCTCTGGGAAGTTGGTGCTAAGGGTCTGTAGGATGATTCCCTTCCTTTTCTGTTTGGATTGGAAAGTTTGCCTCTGCTCAAAGGGCAAAGTGGATAGATGGCTCCCTTTTTAAAACTACCAAGAGGGGTGGGGAGGAAGCTGGCTGGCCAGTCTGTATCCTTGGGGAACTGACAGAGGGAACGAGAGTAAAGAAAACTTAAAGAGGGGGGGAAAGGTCCACAGGGGATTTTTGGGTGGCTGGAGCAAGACGAGAGCACCCGTCTGTACAAGAGACAAGACCATGACCCAAAGCTCTGGGGCAGGAAGTAAAGCGAGGCATGGGGGGGGGGGGGNATGGGGGGGGGGGGAGAGAAAAAAATCTCATCAACCTCCCTCCCCCACTTCCACCCACTCAACCCCAAAAGACTCACCAACTTGCAGGACCTTGTCGATGCAGCTGTTGTCAGTCAAAGCAATGCCCCTGTGGGAAAGCAGGTGGTTCTCATCGGTAGCGGAGTCTGTCTCACTGCTGCTCCTGTTGTTCGAGATGGCGCTGGTGAGAGAGGCACCAGCAAGAACCGTGGAAGAAATGGCTTCCCTACCCGAGAAGCAACTGAAATAGTACCGGTGGAGGAATGTGCAGCACTCCAAACGCGGCAGCGCACAGACAGAAGGGAAAGCAACAGCAGCGGAGGAAGCAATAGCGGCAAGTGCAATGCAAAGTGCCCCACCACCACTGAGGCTGACATCCACGCTGACGCCCGCCCACTGACCTGGCCTGCACCCAGCACCATACCCAGTTTGCAGCAAAGGCACTTGGTGGGGGTAGGGAGCTCTCTGCACTCTGCCATGATCGGCCATTAGCAGCGGCTGGTGGCGAGGAGTGGCTGCCTGCGGGGTGCTCCTAATGGCAAGTTCCCCCCGCCCTCCGCCCAATTTTGCATGTTTTAAACTAGGCCTAAATTTGGGGGGGGTTAATTTCACCTTATGCCTATAAAACATGCTGGGTCTTCCTATGGGGGGATGTATTGTTGGAGAAACACAGTAGATTGGGCATTGATACTTACCTGAACGCCATTTGTCAGGAAATTGATGGGAGATTCCAGAGTGGGTAGTCTAATGTGCTCTTCAGACTGAGTTGAATTCTGAGGACATGCCTCCCTGGGAACGGTCCCCAGTCAGAACGAAAGTGAAGTGAATTCAGTTGTCCTTCCCCAAGTTGAAGGCAACCCTTCCTAGACTCTGGACCAGACAGTCCACAGGGTGGGGCTGGATTCTCCCCTCGACTCCCTAATGCAACTGAATTGATGGGAGAATCCAGAGTGAGACATACCAAAGCTGGCTGTCCTAGGGTGGGCACTAGTCTGTACCCCTTGCAGGGTTTGCCTGCCGAAGGCTGTTTCTGCCAACGAGAAGGTGTCCAGTCTATAGTGCCAGATGAACAGCAACAGTGATGACCATGTCGCTGCCTGACAAATCTCCTCCACAGAAGCCTGTATCACCCAAGTTGCTGTCGTGGCTGCGCTCCTGGTAGACTATGCTGTAATACTTCTGGGTACCAGGAAGGCCTGGAGGTCATATGCCTTGCCAATACAATCACCTAACCAGCGTCCAACAGTGGAAGATATAACCTTATGTCCCAGAGTCGATGGTTGAAAAGATATGAACAGGGACTCAGTCTTCCAAATAAAAGTGGTTCATTTTATATAAATGCGGAGGGCCCTCCTCACATCCAAGATATGCCATCTCCCCTCCAAAGCATGCCTAGTTCTTTCCTCGCCAATAAGGCCGCCAACTCTGCAACTCTTCTGGCTGATGTAATGGCCACCAGGAAAACCATTAGGTTTTACGACGCACAGATGGGCTTCTTGTAGAGGCTCAAATGGTGCCACAGTCAGAGCCTGTAATACTTTTAGTAGGTCCCAAGTGGGTACCAGTGCATGACCAGTAGCTTCAGGTTTGTTGCATCTCTAAGCAAGGCTCTCACCCTAGAGTGCTGGGTGAGAGAGGTCAGGTTCTTGAAATGACACACTGAAGCCAAGACTGTCACTTGCCATTGCAAAGTATTTGGTGATAGACCGCAGCCTAGACCGTCTTGCAGAAAGTCTAGACTATTTGCCACCAACACTGAGGTGGGTTCAATCTGACGTCTTGAACACCAAACACAGAAATTATTCCAGGCTGCATCATAAATCCTAGCAGTGGAAGCAATCTGGCTGCCTGAATTGTCTGTATGACCTTCGTGGAAAACTTATCTCATCTCAGAAGTCCCTGCTCAAGTGCCAGATGGTCAACTGGATACACTGGGGCTCCGGATGTTTGATGGGATCGTCGCTGAGGGAGACTCTGTCTGGGGGAATCCTCCAAGTCCTGGAAATCGACAGGCTTACCAGATCAGCGAACCACAGTCATCTGGACCAGTGTGGAGCTAGTAGTAAGACCTCCATCCTCCCCAAAAGCAACTTCCTGATTGTACCTGGAATCAGAGGCAGAGGGGCATATAACAAACCCTGGGGCCACAGGCAGCACAGTGTGTCGACCCCTTCTGTCCCTGGTACTGGAAAGCTTATAAGGAATGGTGGAAGTTGAGAGTTTGACTGAGGCAAAGATGTCCAGAATCAGATTGCCAAACTGCTCTCAAAGCTCCTCGAACAAACTGGGATGCAGGCACTACTTTGACTGGTCAACTGTGGTCCTGCTTAGCCAGTCTACCTGAACATTTGATACTCCCAAGATCAGCTCTGCCTGTATCGACAGATGTCTCTCTGCCCAAAGGCACAGTAGGGTTGCTTCCTGGACTTGGTGCCCCCCTGCTGATTGATGTGGGCCTTGATAGCCATATTGTCTGTGAAGAGTAGAACATGCTGTCCCGAAACCTGCTGAAATCCTTTGAGGGCCAATCAAGATGCTCTGAGCTCCAACCAGTTGTTATTGTGATGCAGCTCCTCTTGCGTCCACCGCCCCTGGGTGACCTGTGATCCCAGGTGGACCCCCCAGCTGAACAGGCTGACATCAGTTGTGATGGTCAGTCTTTGAGGTTCCTTGAAGCAACAACCCCGAGAGATAGCCTGGGACTGCCACCAGCAGAGTGAGTGAAGTACCCTTGGTGGCACTTGAACCCTCACTGCTGAATTGCCCTGGCCCGCCTTTTGAGAGGGAAGCAGAAACCATGCAGGAACCTGGCATGAAATTGTGCCCAGGGAACTATGGCAATGCAGGAGATCATTTTGCCAAGGAGCTGAGACAGCAATGCAAGAGGAGCCCCTCTGGCTGACAGGATCTGGCCCATCAAGGTCTTGATGCTGTCCCGTCGCTCCTGGGAGAGAATGATGTGTCCGGTAAGGTGTTTATAATCAACTCCAAGTGTACAAGCCTGGTCGAGGAGACCAAATGACACTTATCAATGTTTATTGAGAAGCCATGCTCCCTGAAGATCCCAACTGTCAGATGCAGATCCTCCTCTGTTTGCAGGTGTGAGGAGGACTCAATCAGGTTATGTCCAAGTAGCACTGGATCCTGATGGGAAGGGTTCTGAGGTATGCTGCCAGTGCCACCAGGATCTTGGTAACATGTTCAAGGAGCCGATGACAGGCCAAATGGGAGGGCTGTGTACTTAAAATGGCAGCCGGCATAGCAAAACTGCAGGAACTGTTGGTGATTTGGATGAACAGGCACATGGAGGTAAGCCTCCATCAGATCCACAGAGGTCAAGAAGTCCCCATCCCAAATCTCTTCCAGAATGGAATGGAGGGAATGCATCTTGAATCTTCTGTAGGCCAGATGCCTGTTGAGTCCCTTGATATTTAGAATTGCCCCCAAACACCTTTGGGATAACAAACAACATTGAATAGAACCCCTGCCCTCTCTGGTATACCGGCAACAGTTGGATGGCCCGAATGTCCAACAAATACTGGATTGCCGATTCCATGAGTTCCTTCTTTGCCGGATCTCTGGAAACAGGGCAGCAGATGAAACATTTTGGGGGTGAAGAGAGAAACTTGAGAGACAGCCCTCCTCCTATTGTCTTCCTGATCCAGGCATCCGTTGTGGTGTGCTTCCAGCGATGTGTGAATAGACCAAGACAGCCCCCTATGGAGGAGATCCATCTTGACATCACTTGGAATGCCTGAAGATCTGCTATTGTTGCCATGAAAGGGCATCACATCCACAGATTCCCCTGTGACTGCTGTCTGCCTTTGGATCCAAATGCTGGCCTATCTGCCTGGTAGGTAGATCTAGGGAAAAAGGGTCATTGCTGTCAGGGAAAGCCCCCCCCTGCCTGTAGGAGGGTCTCCTAAAATAGGGTGAAGGTTGGTAGTCTTCTCGCTTGCCCTGAGACAGAAGAATCTCCCACTTGGCTCTGGTTTCCACTAAAAGCGGATCCAGAGACTCCGCAAATAGCTTCTCCCCCTTGAATTTCCATTTATTCTTGTTGTCCATATTCCAACAATGGAGCTATAACATTCAACGGGCTGTGACCGAAGAGGCAATGGCCTTCAAAGAAAACTTGGCAGCACTCAACGTGGCGTCCACCATAATTTTGGCCACTAGAATAATTTTATTAATGTTCTGGTGGACTCAAAGGTTTTCCACAGGGATCTTTCCCTGCAGCCACCTGAACCAACGCAATGAGGCCCAAGTGAAGAAAGCACATCTTTAAGCACATCTTCTGCATCAGGTGGTAACACGGACAACAAGGTCAAGGCCGCTACAGGTGTATCCACCAACAGAATGCGAATTGAGTCCAGTAAGTTCATGGTTAACATTGAAGAATGTGGTCTCCAAACTACTGAGTTGGGAGTAAAACCCCAGTGTGACTCACTGTCTCCTGATCACATCTAGAAACATCTTGGGCACAAGTATGGCATCAGCCTCTGTGATTTTCTCTGTAAAAATGAAGTCCTCAGGATCTGACTTGTCTCGATCAGTTTCCTGGACTACTGGATTTCTGAGGTGAGTCATGCTCTTAGTCTTGAAGAGTAGAGGTTTAAATATGCTGGGATAGAATAAGCCTTTGGTGGCTGGGTGCCACATAGCTTTCCCTCTGAGACAGAGAACTGGTTTCTGAACAAAGGTTGAGGAGAATGAGGCCTGTAGAGTTTCTCCTCACTGGTGTAGAGCCTCTGCTCTGATTGCAAATCCTACTCAGCCATTGATGTGCACAACCACTACTGCTGCTGCTGAAACTCTGCTGCCATCTCCTGCCTAATGGCCTGTGAGATCCAAGCTCTGAAGTAAAATAGCATTTCTGGAATTTGAGGCTCTCATGGGCGGAGCCCTGCTGCTGTAGGAGTGAAAGTAGCCTCTGGACAGGCCTTGCAGCAAGTTGTTCCTTTCTTTAGTACCACCATATCTGCCATAACACTTGTAATAAAGAGAAGTACCAAATTCAGATTTTTGAATTATTTTCCATTGACCAATATGACTTTAATTGCTTTTATTGATTGTGTGGCATTAGTGGAGACTAAATTATATATTCTAAATGCATCTATATTGACTATTATTGGAATAGCTAAATAATAAAATGTGTCATTCTTAAGAGCTACTTGAAGCTAGCTTCATGTATTCTACGTATTTTCTTCTAGTCTATAACTTTGTGCCTCATGTGAGCTGATATCATTAACTGACAGTTTGCAGTGTTGATTAAACCTCTAAAAATTTAATTATTTAAATGAAGCTTATTTAAATTTATATGCCACTCATCTCATCCATAAGGTGACGCTATAATTGAAGCAACCAATCTTTATTAGGGTTACACTGAAAGACAAACCACAAATTCACATCTGTTGTTTTTACTGTTTAACAGATGTCAGGCTTGTTTTTACCCTTCTCGTATACATCATTACATAAATACATTATTAAATTCAGAAATATTCATTAGTCAAAACTGAGGTAAAATTATGAACCCTTTTACCCTGTGAAGTTTTTGTCTCATGTACCAAGCCTTTAACTAATGAAAAAATTTGAAGATAATGTTGGCGAAATCCCAAAAATGTCAGCTTGTAGAAAGTGCAGTTTAAATTGTCTGATTGCAGCCTACAGATTAATTGTGTAATAGTTATACAACACCAAATCTAGGAAACAACTACAGAAAAAATACATATCACACAAGTGGTTATACTGAATTGAGATTATTCACAAATATTCCCACAGACTTGTAAATACTGTCTAGGAGAATAAGTTCTGAAGTTTTAATTAATCTTTAAATATCTGTAAGAAGTAAAGTGTTTAATTTTCAAATTATAACACCATGTAATTTTTTTATGGGTCTTGCTGCTTTCCAATTATTCTTATTTCTGTAGAGAACAATTTTCCTTTCATATGACATTACATCTAGAAGACCTGTAACCTGATCAGACTGCATAAGCAATTACCTATAATGTTTAATTTGTATATTTAATATTACTTCAAAGAAGCAAACAATTCCTAATTTGGATACATTTTAGATTCCAGATATACAGATATTCCAGATTTTTAGTATTCCTAAGCAACAATATAACCAAAGGAAGAAAACTTATTTATGATATTCCTCTATAAATATAATAAAGACAGATTAAAAATATTATTTCCAGTAAAAACTACCTGTAGGCATCCATGGATCTGTTGTGGGCTTTGTGAATGTGTTCACTTGATCCCAGTTAAAATCATCAGTATCTGACTGACTATATCCACATGATGTAAATGGTTCATCAAATGAACAGCCACCTGAAAAAAAGAAGGAAAAAGAAAGAAGGTTTTAAAAATGGAGAGGACTTTGTGGGGGTTTTAATCTTATTTAAAGCCCTATATACAAACCCATACTTTGTATATTTTTTTCCAAAGAACCCACATGAATTGGTTTCTAGGATACTGAGACTGCAGCATTACTGAAGTTGAATTTTAATTATAAATACATTGCAACTTGCTGTTTTAAGTATAAATAAATCAGAAATGTAATCATATAGCTCCATTCATTTCAGGCAGGACTTCCTACAGGTGAGATATATTACACAGTTTCCTGTGAACAGATTGATACATATGCAAAAAGTGTTATGTATAGTGTCTGTCAAGACAAAGGCCTATTCTGGTACTGAACTGAAAGCTACTGTCAAATTGTAGATAGATCAGTTGTAGTGTTTCAGAAGCCAGTGTGGGAATTTATTGAGGATAATATCTCCATATTCCCAAGAATAGCACCAGAATGTTGTAGTCATTACATATATCACATATTCTCAGTATGAAAATGGATACATGAGCAATGGACTGAATAATGAACAGAAGGATGTTCATCAACAGAACAGTAGTCTTTTCTTATGACTACTTATGGGACTACATAATTAGGAAGGGCTTTCTATATCTAAAAGCACAGAAGGACCATTCATTGATGAGATGTGCAGTTCCATCCCATATATGAAACCAGCAGTATGACCAGAAAAAACAGCTAAGAGCAAAAGCATATATTAAATTAAAATCCAAATCATAAAATAAGGGCAATATATTTCATCATAGATCAGGAGTTCCCAACCCCTGAGCTGTGGCACACTACCAGGCTGTGGCCTATTTAGAACTGAGATGCATCAGCAGTGGCCCAACAACACACACATGCATGCAGAATTCAACTTGTGTGAACTGCATATGGACACATGGCGCGCAGCTCAACTTGTGCAACAAGTATGCGCCAACCTGCAGCTGGTGCAGCCTGATTCCCATTTCTCCCCACTGGGCCACTTAGCTGCAACGGTTAAAGACCACTGACATAGACTATCTGAAACTTCATTCTGTCACCATAAGTGTTATTATATTTACTCATATGCTCAACCATCACTAAATATAATCTTGCTTGTAATTCTGATGTCAGACATATATTGATATACAAGGGTTTCCTTCTGTTGAAATTTAGATTAGGATAGATTAAATAATTTTCCAAGCGCACAGCAATTGATGCTTTTTCAATAAATTGGATATGGAAATACTTGGGGATTATGAGAAGACCAACAAATCTGAAGCAGTGTTGGCAGGGAGTTGGAGTAGAAGACCTCCAAGGTCCAAGATCTCCAAGGTCCCTTCCAACTCTGTTATTCTATTGTTCAATCTGGAAGATATGAGTTGGTGAACATCATTCCAATGTTTTAGGCCAGAGCTTCTTAAATTAGAAGACCATTAATATACAGTTCCTCTCCCCCCCCCCCCCAAAGGTGTACTGAGAAGTAGTGTAAATATTTTTTAAAAGTTTGGGGTTTTGGGGGCTTCGGGGGCAAATCTTCAGAATGAATGTGGTTTGTGACTGCTGCTCCAGAAGGACTGGATCGGCACATTCCAAATATTATAGGCAACATTAAGTATGTATGGGTTGCTTGGTGCTCTGGAGTATTGTAAAGTTTAAGAAACATGAACAAAACCACATCTAAAGTATCATATTTCCTCTTTCATTCTAAATGTTTACCTACAATAACTCCCAACAGCTGGCTTTATTCTTAGTTTGTATAGTGGTGTTTCATAAATCACATTCAGAATGTTATTTTAAAAATTCTTAATGATTCATACTATGCAAATGCATCATTAGGATATTTTCAGCAGATGCTGTAAATTAGATATTCTATTTGTATTTCAAAAGGCAGATGATCTTCTTTAACTATTCTGTCCTTAAATGCAATTGAAAAGGACAAATAAACCATACGAAAGTAGTACAAGTAGTACCTTCTTGTACTACTGTTAAAGCTCATGAGCAAAAGAAACACAGCTCTTCAAAGTTCTCAACCATCTAGATAAAACTCAAAGTTGATGTGATATTAAACTTGGTTAAACTACAGTGGTTAAATATATTAACCCAGAGGTTGGTAACTCAAACTCTCATAATTAATTGTTATTCTAACCCAACATGATGGAAATTTAAACTTACAGTGGCTACCTAAGGGTCTCTTCCTACATTTTGAACCCAGTTAAGGCAAATTATGTGTCTAATTAGTATAGGTAGTCCTTGACTTACAACCACAGTGGACCTCAAAATTTTGGCTGTAAGTCATTGCAGTTGTTAAACAAACCACCACTGGGGTCTGACTAAATTTTATAATCATTTTACAATGGTCATAAAGTGAGCCACCATAATTATTAAGCAAATCCAGCATATCCAATGGGTGTGTTTCCAATAGGAAACAAAGCTCACCAACTTAGGTAATGTGACCATAGATTTATGGATTTTAGAGAACTTTATAGAATCAGCTAGCACTTCTTAAGACAATATTAAACACCAACTAAAGTAACAAAATCATAATTTCAAAACAAAACTTTTCTAATCCTATTTTTTTAAAGTTACATTTTTTAAAGACTTATCATTGCAACTTTTTAAAAAATTGGAGATGTTTTTCTATTAGCGACTGAAAGATCAATCCCTGTTATAAAAGCATTTCCTCTTATTGCTTCCCTCCAGTTATTGCAGCAGAGATCCTTCTGCATGAAACCTGATACACCTAAAAGCCTTGCTTTTTATCATTCCACTTACATATTCGACGTCCAAAGGTTGAAGTAATGGTGTAACACATGCTACTTTAGTATTGCATTCTTTTTGTTTTAAAACTGCTTTACCAATCAATAGTATTGATTTCTGCTCAAAATAATCAAATGAGAATAAAATGTCCCTAGAAGCTTTGGCTAAAAAAAGAACAAGAGTAACCATGGACTAAGCTTGCATATTAATATTCCTAATGTGAGGAATATAAACAATGTTATCATATGGTAAACATCCATTTGTTACCTGAGTTTCTAGCACACATCCAATTTTCCTTTTTAATATCACCATCTGTTTTCCTTTGTTATGAACTTCACAAAAGTATTACATATGCCCCAGTGGCACAAAGACAGTCATAGTCACATTATTTTATCCTATGGTCTAACTAAAAGTCAAAATCTAAAATCTTTAGATGTTTTCAGCCAATTGGCAGCCCTGCATTTTCCATCCCAAACAAAACTTGCTGAAGAGTGGATGTTATTCTTTCCAAAAGCAGCACCACCCACTGAATTCAAACCATGTGTGAGGTTGGTTTAAGATGCCTGATCATTAAGTTTGTCATTGTTGTTCCTGGTAGAAATCATATCCCAGGTTTATGGCTTTTATAGACAAAAATTGTATAGTGTATTAAGGATAAAATTTAGAAGCAATAGAGAAATGTCGAAAGGTATTTTAAAAAGCATTTTCAGCATGTTCCAGAAAACAAAATCAGTCCCCAATTCATTGGGAAATGATGGATAGATGGATAGATAGATAGACAGACAGACAGACAGATAGACAGACAGACAGATGCTTTTAAAAATGTATCTTACATGCCTTGAGGGGAAAGGCGACTTAAATGAAGATTGGCATATGTTTATGACAAAATGATACTTATGACAAATTAAACTGGATCATTCAATATTTTTGGAATATTTCCAGAAACACTGCATACATTTCCAGGTATACCCCTGATGTGGATCCCTCTAAAAAGAATCCATCAGTAAATAAAAAACAGCCATGACCTACAAGCAACCCAACAAAAGGACAGTGAGTTTAAGTAACAATAAATCAAGAAAATGATATTATACTGAATAACAACACTAACAAGTCAATCTTGCTTTGTTTATCACATGCCTACGTTACATTTGCTTATCACCTGGCTGGTTCTGTCTGGACTTGGAAGTGAAGAATGGTTAGGCCTAATTAGTACCTAGGTGGGAGACCACATGTCAAAAATATCCTGTTAGAAAGCAACAACAAACCACTATCAAAAATACTGATGGCCATGCCCATTAAGTATTTTAATAACTTTGATTGCAGAGCATTTCGGTGGAAATTTTAGGCCAAATATTCCTCACAGATTATTATTGCCGTAGTGGGAAGAAAATCACTTTAAAATGGTTTCGGTCAATATATTCAGCCAGATATACTCTTATGGAATTGGATTTCCAGCTCACTTTAAAAATTTCAATATTCTTCCCTTTTCTTCCTCCCTCCCTCTTTTAAAATTTACAATGAATGTGTTAGAGTAATATTCAATTCCACTTTTGCAATATTATTTTTACTTCAAAGCATTTCAGTGAAATCTATCATGGTATTCTATTACAAAGAGACCCAAGACTATGCTAATGTCATTTTTGCCTCTTTCTTCCCATTTTGTTAAGTCTTTGATATATCAGGGAAGTTGCAATGAGAATCACGTTTTTGTAACTTTTTGTCACTATACTGTGTACAAATCACAGCAACCCCACAGAGAATAACAATCACATAGTTACTGTTGGCTTTCTTTCACCCAAATCCTAAGAAGGACATTATTTTATTTATGATATCATTTCGATAGTGCTGTACAGTTATATGAAACAGGAATTCCAATTTTATATAGATATCACGGTTAGATTTTGTTTTTGTTTTTTATTTTTTGTATGTTTAAATGAAATGTAAGAAATGCATATCATCATGCTGCAGGTTCTGGTATATTTTTAAATAGCTTTTTTAAAGCCTAAAGATTACTTAGAATATTCTGATAAAATATATATTAAGGTTCATTTTTTTAAAAAAAGTCATGTTATCAATTATAATCATTTTGATTTTGAGGCAAAAGTCTGAATACACATCACTACCAGAGGCTCAACTTGGATCATATCATATTCTATTATCTTGGAATTAAAAAAAAACACAATTTTTTTTAAGTGCAATATTTCAAGTTCCTAATTTTGTTTATAGTGTTAGAGTACATTTGAGGAGGACTTCTGAGGATAAAGGTGAGAACCCGAATTAGCTACTTGAAGTTACAGTACTGAACTTAACTCCTCTTATATTGATAAATTTATATAGAATATATAGAAGGAAAACTAGAGGGCTCAATTTTATTTGGATCTGCCTTCTGAAGGTTTGACTTCAATCATATAATCTTTCTGGGAACCCTCTTGGCTATCAGTGCCAGAATCAGTATCAGTATGCTGATGATATCCAATTGTATATTTCAGCCTCTGATAAGCTAAATCATGTAATTTGAATAGAATCAGCTGATCTCTGAAACCAGCAGATTATTACATACATCAGTTCCAAGTTAGAGAAAGATCTTGAGATTGGCAAACTGCAATCTGCTCTGCAGGAAAATAGAAAAATTCTGTATTAAAATGAAAGTTGGCCCTTGCAAATCGAGATAATTTGAATCTAGACATGATCTTCTAAGTGGGCTATTTTATACAGATACATGGCACTCTTACCTTGCTATTATCCAGATGTATGTCAAATCCCATTCTTGTTTAAAAATTCAGACAAGTTAGTCAAATATTATGTCATGGCCCATAGAACCAGAGAAGAAAAATGTCTTGCTCTTATTTGACGGATCAGAGGCCACTGGTTTGTGATTTTGGATTTGAGCTTCTTTTATGTTCTTGTTCATGTTTTTATGTAATTTAAATTGATATTTTGGGTCATATCATAGGACAGTGTTGGCGTATCTCTTTGGCACTGTATGCCAAAATGGGAGCATGCGCACCCATGCGTAAGCCCACATGCCAGAAACCAGAAGAGCATCCAGTTTCTGGGGTGCCCCCCGCCCACCTGGACTTCCAGTTTCTGGTGTACACACGTGAACGAAGACCAGCTGGGCAGTGCACATGCATGCTCCAGAAAGCAGAAAAGTGCCAATGAAGTGTCCCACCCACCACAGAGAACAAGCCAGCGCAGTCCCCTCTCTCACCACTTCTGCCAAGGAAGTGTGACCATTTCCCAGCCAGTGCACCTCTTACCCTAGTGCTCAACAGACGTTCCTCCCAAAACAGGTGTGTATAAAGGATAAAAAGGAAATCAACACCCACCCGTCATCTCAGCCATATGTACAACAGGTATG
This sequence comes from Laticauda laticaudata, assembly GCA_004320025.1. Lineage (NCBI taxonomy): Eukaryota > Metazoa > Chordata > Lepidosauria > Squamata > Elapidae > Laticauda > Laticauda laticaudata. Next base: position 8,199 of record BHFT01045713.1, on the reverse strand, counting down.
CCCAGGAGGCGGGCACACACTTCCCATTGCTGAGCCACCAAAGGCTTGGTCAGGGCCAGTAAGAGTGCGGCCTCCCACTCACACCATTTCTGCAGGGCATGGGGTAGGAGTTACTGGCCAGCCACCACAGCCGCTTCCCTGTTGGCGAGCCAGGCCCTCAGCAGTATCTCCATGTGTGAGGAACTGAGCTGTCCTCTGGCCCTCCTGGGACAGTGTGAGAACCACCACCACCCCTTTCCCTCAACAGTGGCAGGAGCTGGCCAGGTGCTCCCTACTGTAGATGAAGCCCACTTTGCAACGCACAGTTCAGGCATCCTTCGCTTGGCAAGCCAGAGCTGGAGTGCTCCACAGTCTGCCAGCCAAGAGTTCCTCAAAGTCCTTGCTCTGGCTGAGAGGTAAGGTCCCAACAAGCCCAAATAAAAACCCAAAACTTCACATGGGTGCCCTGGCAACTTCTCTACTGCCAACCAAGCCCAGCTGCTAAGTGTGCCATGGACTTCCTGGCTTAGTGGTGGCTGGTGGGCCCCAGTTCAGCTGGCCGGCCCAGCGCTGGGCAGCTCGGTTCTTTACCCAGTGCTGGAATGGCCTGGCTTTCTGCCCAGAGCAGTGCATGGGGCAGCCGGCCAGGGGAAGTTCGGTTTCCCCCCCCAGTGCCAGAATGGCCTGCTGGCTGCCCAGCTTCCCAGGGTTATCAGGTGTCATGGATCAACCCAGCCTCCTTTGCCCATTTCAGATCAGTCCAGGGTGCAGGAGGGAGCATAAGGAACTTGGGGGAGTGGAGGGACGTGTGCTGATTAACCCATGAGGCATCGACAGTGCACCTTGGAACATCAGCAGTGTGTGTGTTCACCTTTCCACCCAGAGCCGCATGCTCTGTGGCCAGCCAGGGGCAAGGGTCAGTGGTTCTAGTGCTGCTCATTCTGGCTAGGATGCTGGGAGAAGAGGAGCCATTGTCAGGGAGCCAAGCTACCCCAGGAGAGCTGGCCAGTCGCTCCTGTTCCTTGCCCTGCTGCCGCTGCTCTTCTGTAATGCCCGAGCCGACCAAGCGCTCCGGACTACGGATGCTCATGTGCCATAGGCTGGAGGGCTGGGGCTGCACAAAAAGCCCACTTGGGCAGGGAGGGATGGAAGCCCTGGCCCGCCCCTCCAGACCGACAGCTCTACTCCCCTAGGCAGCAACTGCTGGGATCCCTTTCCGTGTCTTTGGGTACGTGAGCCGTCACATTTTGTTCATCCAGGTTCCGGCGCACACATGTTTGCATGCACATGCGCACCAGAAACTGAAAGTCTAGATGGCCACTATGCATGCTAGAAAACAAAAGATCATCTTTCCATTGTGCAAAAGACCAGCTGACCAATGCACCAGAACCCGATCGCGATACCTCTGCATGCCCAGAGAGATAGTTCTGCATGCCACCTCTGGCACATATGCCAGAGGTTCGCCATCACGGTCATAGAATATGATGTGATTATTCATTGTAATGAAATAATTAACAGATAAAATCTTGCAGAGTTCTCTTTACAAGATTTCACATATTAATTATTTTATGACAACGAGTGATCATATCATACGACACAATGCCAAATTGTAAATCAATCTGGAATGAATGGATATTAAAATGTACTAATATTTTTATAAATGCAAATTTAAAGCATTTCTGTTCAAAAATTGTATCTAGTGAAATAGGGAAGAAGCAGAATATATGAAAAACTCTTTCAGGAAACAAACATACAAACCAAAATCATTTTAAGTATAAAACAAAGAAAAAAAGAACTGTGATCAAAGCTTCATTCTTTTGACAGATTTGATGCCCAAAGTAGAAATAAAGTTGAAACTGCATTTGCTATGAAAGAGATGAATATCAAAGCAGTTTATGAAAGACCTTTCTTTCCTAACCAGAAGAATCAAAGTTATATAAAATATTAATAAGCACAGGTATATGTTGCAATTAAGAAGTTGAAATATAGAAGCTGGATTAGGCATTAGATGGAAAAAATTTTAACATTACATTTTATATACACAAAAGTTTCTATTATACAAAATTTACTATTAGAAATAATATATAGCCTGGATCCCCAACCCCCTTTTAATTTAATCCCTGTTAAAAAATAAAATGAAACAACTTTATATTTTGCAAAGTAGAAAAGAAATGAAACCCACTATCAAAATATAGTTAGCATTACTAAACTACTAAAGACTGACAAAAACAGTGGTATCTTTTAATGATTAATGTACATATTGAAATACTTCTCTATCCAAGATACATATAGCTAATTTTAAAAAAATTTTTATCAGTTTTCAATAAACAAACGTACACAAACAAAACACAAAACATAAAAATATAAAACTTCTTTTTGGAAAGCGGCTTAGTCCCGGGTTACATCTTTTGTAGCGACATAAATTCAATTTCATCTCACTTTGTATCCCCGTTTTCATATCTTATTTTCTATTCTACATTTTCTATATAGGCTTTCCCCTCTTTTCATCTCTTAATTCTTATTTTATTATTGCATCTCAATTAAATCATTTCCATATATCTTTTGTCTGTCTATTTTCAATTTTTCTATATCTTTTCTCATTAACATAAAATTTCTCTTAATCAACTGACTGAAGTATACGCCTTTGAATCTTTCCCTTAAAATTTAACACTTAAAATAAATATTATTATAAATTATTATACTACAATATAATCTTATGTACTTTTGCAGGAGTCTCTTTTTTTAAATCATATTTTAACCCACTATTTCTGAATAATCTTGTTTCTTTACATTCTTTTTTAAACCTTTGTAACTTCTTCTTCCTTTTTCCCGTTCCTTTCTTCTCCATTCCTGTCTTTTTACCCCCTTGTCTCCACCTTCTTCTGATTTTCTCTTTTCCTGTTGCTTTCTGAACATGGTATCAATTTTTTCACTTATTTTTTTCTTTTGTGGTGTTTTTTAAGTCTTAAATCTCCATTTCTCTTTCCCCTCTTTCCTTTTTTCTTCTCCCCAACTAATCGTCTTGTTTGTTTCATTTTAAAGATGGCCTTCTTCTTCATCCAAATCTTCTTGTTCTTGTAGTTTCTGCTAAGGTATAAATTGATTTTCTAAAAAATGGAAAACAGATCACAGAAGAGCCCTTCCCTTCTCTTCTTTTAGCTTTTTAAATTCATTTTCAGTCATCAACATTAGTATGCCATTGTGAAAAGTTTTTTTAGACAACCCAAAATGTTTTTTAGTCTTTCAAAGTAATAATTTCCAAAAGTCCAAAGTCACCAAGCAATCCAAATCACACAGTTGTTTCATTTGCACTTTCTTCTTTTTATACTTCCTCTTCCGGGTGTTATAGTTCAAGCTTATAAAAGCTCCAAATAAAATATATCTTTTAGAAAGTTTTGTTAAAGTTTCGCTCTGAGTCTTAATAAATTCCAAGCAGCCTCCCTCCAAGAAAATCTCATATTAATTTCTTTCCTCTCCCTTCCCACTTATAGCAAAAAAAAAAAAAAAAATTCCAATACTCAGAAATCTTTATTGTTCCCTTGGCTTTCAATTTTCAATTTAATTACCTGCTGAATCCAAAACAGGTTTTTTCCTTGATTTCTCCATTCATTTGCTATCATCGTAAGGAAGGAGAGTGAGAGAAAACAAACTTTCCTTTTTACTTTCACTCGCCAACTTTCTCAGTCTTCGTCAGGAACAATGTATCTTTATTGAAACTTAAATTCTAGGGTATTTAAAATGTTACTTGTCATACAGTTTATTCAAAACTTTCACTTTCTCAAGCTTCCTCCCTGACGCTTCCTCCTGCACATTCTTATCCAGATGAAAGCTTCTTTGTGGTGGCCATTGCTGACCGCCGCTCCACCGCTTTCGAAAAAGGGAGTTGAGCCAGCTGAGGAGGGGGGTTGCAATTCCCCTGGACCCCTGCTGGGTCTCCCCTATCTTCAGTTACCTCTACGGGATAACTATAGCCCCCATATCCAGCTGGATCGGGGGCACTCCAGCAGCAAGCGCAGCAGGAACCGTGCACGATCGCAGATTCCTGCCTCCGTCAAAGCCTTGTAAACCGGAAGTCCCATATAGCTAATTTTTAAAAAACGTTTACAATTGCAATGAAACACAGACTAAAACACAGACTACTGCAAGTTAGCAGTAATTGTGCAAGAAGGAAATCATAATTAGAAAAATCTTTGAAACAGTGACAGGAACAAGTAAGCTTCTTCTGCAGGTGCTATTACAGTACTAAAATGCATGTGTCTACTTCCTTCATCTGATGTGAAGAGACTCCGTGATCCTTTTGTTAGATTCACAGAGGTTCTTCAAAAAGAATAACTTTCAGGGGCCTTTTAAAACTTAAAAATACCATATCCCCATAATTTAGGGGACATTCAATGACAGAGATTAGGATCTAGATGAGGTAAAAGACTGCAAACCATGAGGCGACCACTTTAACATGAGTGAAATTAATTTACTTTGATTGTACCATCAAAATAAACACACTGAAACATGAATTGTAATCATGTTATTCAAATAAGTATTACTTAACATCAGTAAGCAAATAACTATTATTGGAGACAAGTCAGCATCAGTAATTTAAATTGACTGTGCTCTTGAAGACCCAATAGATGTAAGGAATGGTTTAAAAAATGGATGAATTTTAAAGGAACTAGTATCACAACTACACTATTCTGGTCCTCAGCCAGTTGGTAGATAGGAGAGTTAGAAAGGCTAGCCAACAAATATCCTTTATTAATGTTTTATTGACATGTGGTACCAACATTTGAATATCATCATCATAAACAAGCAGCATTTGATCAAAAAGTTGGATAAGTGATTTTGATAAGATCTCCAGATGTCCAAACAATGCATTCATCCACAAAATACTAATTCAACACAAATAGAAAATATGGATAGGGTATTTCTAATAAATAGTGGCTACAAGTATCCCCATTTGCAGATTTTATTACCTACATATTTGTAGGTGTTTAATATGTGTACTTTATGCAATTAATAGATAAAGTTTTGAGCAACTACTTCATTGAACATAGCTTTTGTTCAATGATATTCCCTAGAGAAGAAATGCATATGCAGAACAAAATAAAATCACAAATTAGTTGATTACACACACAGTATTTATAGCCATAGATTCTTGACTCATTTTGCCGCCCATGGCATTTTTAATACTTTATTTTCTTCACATTTTGTTTTGCTTGAAAAATTATTCATTCTAAGCAGAAAAAGTTAGCTTCTTTTTACTGCCAAAGGCTACTGTAGTTTCAGCCCAATTTGCGAACTACAAAACCTGCTATTCAGCTTATCTCCTTTTAGTAACTGCTGTCAGCAGACCAAATTGTCTTTCTCTGCAAACAAACAATAATCTGCCTCTGCTGCAGATGATAAATAGAAACTTCTGCACCAGGCACTCATCAGGAATTCCCAGGACCACCTGAGTATGGTTATGTGATAGGCTTTAGTTTCCATTTAGTTTTAGATTCCACCAATCACTTCAACAAATGACTATCAAGACAAGCTCAAAGACATGAAGAGACTCCATGATCCTTTATTAGCTTCATAAAGGTTCTTTAAAAAGAATCACTTTCAGGGGGGTTTTCAAACTTAAAAATATCATATCCCTATAATTTAGGGGTCACTAACAAATCATGAAGTGACCATTTTAACATGAGCTAAATTAATTTACCTTGATTGTTCCATCAAAATAAACACACTGAAACATGGATTGTAATCATGTTATTCAAATAACATTTGTCTATAACTTACATATATTAATCAGATTATTTCTTTTCAATGTTATTTAATATTTTACATGTAGTTATTTTTCTATAAGTTTTTAAAGAGAAAGGCTAAAATACTAAGATAACCAAGTATAACCTATTGATGGGAGGAAGAACTCATTTGTGAATGAAGCAGCAACTATGTCAACAAACTGAAAATGATTTTCCCCCAGAATGTATATTGTGATTTATAATTGGTCTGTACAGTAGGATAAATCACTGAGAAAGGCATGAATCATTCTTTTTTTCAAGACAGAAATTATGTGGCTGGAATGTCCATGGGGGAAATCTTATCTAAAGTTCTTCCCTAAGAATCTATTTAACTGGTAGTGTTATTGAGTTCAATAAAGTTATCCTCTGAATAATCATGCTGCATTGGAAAGAATGCCCTTCAACAGTGCCCAAAAATCAGCTCCTCGTTTCACACAAAACAGAACCTTGCACATAGAATATTTCCTGGCAAAACAGTCTGGAAATAGCCTTTGTTGCCCAAGTAGACAGAATCAGAATAATTATAACCCCCCCCCAAGGGGGGGGGAGGACATTCACTGACAAAAAGTCCAGATGAATAGAGTGGGCTCCAATATGAGTCTGAAACCTCAGAAGAGTAAACTTCTGGTCCAGGTGATCAACCCAGATTGGATCTTACAGGATGAAGACAGTATTGTATGATGTCTAATATCACTTGTATTCCCATTTTCTTGCTATTCACACGAGCCTTGGGTCTAAAGAGTTGAGACTGTAAAGGTCATTCTTAATTGTAGCTGTAAGAAGGATTTCGAAAAAGCTGATGTTATTAAATAGGAAATGAGTACATGATCTGTTAACTTTCTATTCTTAAATGAAAGGAAAAAGGTATTATCCAATGAAATTTCATTATGTGAAATGTATAGAGCCTACTAAACTTGCAACTTGCCCTTATCCTTAAACAGACATAATTAACTGTAGGGGACCTTTCCATCACCCTTACACAGAAAATATTATATCGTCTTTACTTCAAAATCCAAAGTCTCCACTTTGAAATTTTCAGAATAGTGAAAGTAATTTTGCAAGCCACCTTAAGCTTTTCAAAAATTGAAGTGCAATACTAAAAGGCATGGTGAGATAATGAAAGATTTGTCAGCTTTTCAAAAAAAAAAGCAGAGTTAAAAGCTTCATAAATGTAAAACTTGAAAGACAATATTTAATACAGAATCTTTATATATCTATCACTGAATTACCAAAGAGCATGTGGGCAGCCATAGATTCTCCACAAGAATGGGTAAAAACTTTGACTTGTCATAGATACTTCAAGATATACGAACAAGTATTAGTTTGAAAGGGATTACTGGCCTTCATTTCCAGGCTAAAAAATCTTCTGAAAATAAGCAGCTAGAACAAAAGCATAAAAAGTGGACCATAATCCTTGTGCTACTCATTCAGCAGAGAAATAACACATGACATTAGAACTTTAATAAGCAGGAAAAGAAAAAATGCAGGGCATAATTGGAAGAACAGGATAAAAGAAAGTTCAGAAGTAAGGAATTCTTAGATATATTTTCACTACGCAATCAATCACCATCTAAAATATTCAATCCAACAACAATTGTGTCACCATAATTCATGGGTTAATTGTAGTCAAGTTATCCCTACCCAGGAACTCTAGGAAATGCAGACTGTGTTTTCTCAGGAGAGCACACTCTCATCATCTGAAGCTTTAGTTAAAGTCTACTTGTCAGTTTCCAATTACAATGTAAGAACTTACTGACCATCATCCAGTTCACCATGCAATTAGTGACCTAGGATTTGCACATATAATTTTAAAATAGTCTGGAAAAAAATCAATACAGTACTTTCATTTCCTCAAAAATTAAGATGTTATTATATGGAATCAAAGTATTCAATTACACCAAATTCTAAACAAACACTTCTGTTTATTCTTGGCTAAGAATCTTAATCTGTGCCCTTTACATTGTACTCAGAGGCCAATGTTTTATTACTTCATATTCCACTATCCCTCCCGGAACTCAAGTAGCACGTGTTAAGGAAGGTCAGAGTAAAAGATCAAATTATTCCTAAGTCATCATTCAGCAGAAAGAATTAGCTGTTTGCATATAACTGGATTTATTTGATAAGGCATTGCTATTGCTCTAGTACAATCAGGTCCAATTCAAAAGAGGCACTGCTGTCTGGTTTAGTGTGCTTTTCTAAAAAAAGTGAAGATTGCAACTAGCCATTTGGACCATTGTTGGGAAGCATGACTACACTTTTACAAAAGACTTGGAAAACCAAAACTGTATCTTTGGAATAATGTTAAGATAATCACAGTTTAGACATCAGACAAATGAGGCAGTCTTTCTTACAAACTTGAAGCACTGGGAAAAGTTAAGCCCATGTCCCATTGCACCAACGGATGCAAAGAGGATGTAAAACGGACAAAAAAGCTTGC
>BHFT01045712.1:0-32199 GCA_004320025.1 Laticauda laticaudata | reverse complement strand
TGAAATAAGTGGGACCCCACTTGCTGGAGCTTTTGCAGGCCACGTGCCTTGCCATCTATGGCTCCAATGGTGTGGGGGACAAGTTCACTTCTGATACCACTGCGCTCTGGCAACTTTCTTCCAGCCTTCTTTCAGTGGAGGAGCACTGGAGGAGCTTCCTCGCAGCGTATTCTTCGATGATGGCCTGCACACTTCTCTGAACAACATGCTGATGGTGTTGTGTTGGCAACCTCAGCCTCACTGCTGCTCCTGTCAGGTGGTTCCCTGAGGCCAGGTGGCGCAGAGTCAGTGCCACCTTGAGCCCAGGGTCCAGGCTGGGCGGAATTGGTGTTTGGTCTTGATCAACCTGTGGGCTGTCAGCACGCCCTCCACACTTCGTCAACATGGCTGGAGGCATCCTCATGAAGTTTTGGAATGCACGAGGGTCTTCATTCCTCAGCTCCACCATCAGCTTTGTTGTACAGTCCCGTACTCTGCTCTTCTGCCCGATCCATCTTCGCGACCCAGACGCTTCTTGGCGCGCTCCTTTTCTTCCCGTAGAACAGATGAAAGAGACCTGTAAGATGGCTTCGCACTGTTGCAACGAAGATGGTGGCCTACCAAAAGGACTGTGTTATCATCCATGGTGGACATGACTGGATGCTGTTGGAAGAACAGAGCCAGATGAAAGCTGCAGAGGTCTGCACAGCAAAGGGCTCTGGATCTGAAAGTGAGATCCAGGTGAGTTTTCCCTCCCGCCTTTTTATTAGGGCAAAATTTGTAGGTTTTCCCCTATGTGTCCTTTCTGCATCCTCCTAGAGCATCCCTCACGAATCTTGAATATCCGAGATAGGTCGCCCTCTGCGAATATTTTTTTCCGTGTTGTTAAATGCTTTGTATGCGAGCTGCTCCACTTTCATCCTTTCTCCGTCCGTGCTACTAACGCTGCGCATCCTGCGTCCCTTTCGCTCCTTTGTCTGCTTCCATGAGAGCGGATTTGAGTTGCACGGATGATGCATGCGATGCCACCCCCCTCCCCGCCCCCCCTGGCATGTTAGCAGAATGCGTAAACGGATGACGACGGATGCAGAACGGATGTTCCCCATATGCGTTGCGAATAGAGAACGGATGCGTTGATCGATTTTCCGCTCAAAAAGTTTTTGAGCACTTCAAAACTTTTTGAGCGGTATGGACACCTCAGTCGACGGGATGCCTGGATGATAGAGAGGACTGAAAAACGGATGCAGTGAGTATCAGAAACGGATGCATCGCGTTAAACCAACGGATGGCAAGTGTTCTCTCCATTTTACATCCTGCTACCCATCCGTTGGTGCAAACTGTGACAGGGCTTAAGGGACTGTCATGTTTACTGATCAGATTGTGAAATTCGTAGAGGAGGTTGGTGTTACTTCTTCTAATAAAAAGTACTTTCATTCTAAAAAACGATCTAAGGTTGCCCAAGACTTGCTCTTAACCTGAGACCATTGCTGTGAACTGTCCTTAAATATCATATTTTATTCTACTATCAGTACCCCGATATATAGAAATTCGAACATGTAAAAAGCTATAATACACGACGAACACGGCAACATCCTGCCCACACATTTTATCTTCTTGGTGACTTCAATCTACCTCACATTAACTGGACCCTAAATATTGTAAAACTGAATCACATACATGGCACTTTCTACAATGCTGTAACAAACCTGTGACGACAACTAGTAAACCAATCAATATAGACTTAAAACATGCCTCAATCCCATCTTCTGCACATAGTTTGAATTTCAATTTTATGGAATACACAAATTAAAGAACCCTTTTCAACATGACCACAGCATGATTGACTGCCCAACTTACATCCACACAAAAATCAACACAACGATGTGATCCCATTATAACTCGAAAAAAGGCAACTATGATCTTATGACAGTGCGTCGCCAAGTCTTTTGGACCTTCAGAGACCACCAAACTCATAATTTTTAAATCCCAGGGATCACTAACTGGTTCTGTGGCATGCATAATTTGTGGTATTGGCTTGCGTGGTTCATGGTGACTGCTGGCATAACTTCTATGAAAAATATTTTAAATATTTATATAAAATATGATTTGTATTTTTATTATAAAAAGAGCAACTTTTACCCTCAAATCAGCGCAAAGCAGGCAGCCCAGATTGAGTGCTCAACAGAATTCACAGATTAATCTTAAAGAGATATCTATTTGCCATTGGCTAGCTCAGGCCTGTTCACATAAAAATTTGCTTGGCCTGTGAGTCGCACTGAATAAATAGAAGCTTTAGTCCTTAAAAAGGTTCAACTGTGCTTAAAAAATAGAGCCGAAGATCTAAAGACCTAGCTAGAAAGGCAAAAATGCAACCATTTCCCTGCTTCCTAGCTAATCTAAATCTGCCAGCACAGCAAAACAGATGATGGTCAGAAAAAGGAAATAGCAATTTAGCAGGAAAGTTTGCTGGGTAAGAAGTGAGTGAGCGGGAGGGTATCCTGTCGGGGCCATGTGGGCGTGCAGCTTTGTTTTTTCTTTGCCTGGACTAATGGCTTTGGGGGGGGTGCGGCTGGGGGTGAGATTTCTCTGGCGGCCACACCAAAATTTTCTCGCAGCCCACTAGTGGCATTGGCCAACCAGTTTGGGGACTGCTGTTTATGACAATGAATCTCTCATCTCTTGATGGCAATTTCTATTTCACAGTAGATGGCAAACTGTTGTTAAGACCACGCACAACATATTTTTACTTGAAGTCAAAAGAATCATCAAAACTAGAATGTACGCAATAACAACCAAAAACCAGAAAAAACAGATTACCCATAACAATAAGAAGCTTCAATCTAATAGAGATCACTTTGGAAGAAAATAAATCTGGTCACGTTGCCAAACTTCCTAAAAGCCGATACAAAAATTATTGCCACCAGATAAAGACTGAATGCACCAATTATCACATTAAAACAGGAGCAAAAACCTTCTATGCGCCAATTCCACCTGCGCTTTCTACAATTTTGTAAAATAACAAACTGTAAAAACTCAAGGTCCAATCCCACCCCTGAAAAGACCTAAATGGTAAGAACTGCACGACAAACACTATTAAAAGCCAACCTCTTTAATTCATTCTTTGGCTCAGTACTGTAAACAGCAATGGATCATAGCCGGTATTTCCTATCAAAACGAGAAAATACAATGATCTAATACATGTCAATGTTTAACATGAAGCAATGTTGAAAAACAATGCAATCTAAAACAACCATCTCTAATCCATTTGGACAGGACGGAATATGTGCCTACTTTTAAAAAAATGCTATCCAACTGCCAACAGCCGAACCTCGAAGCATAATCTTGAAAAATCTTTCAGGCACCAGCTCCTTGGTCCTACCTATGCGTCACAAGGCCACGGTCATCCCCATCTTCAGAAAGGAGACCCCAAGCCAAGTTGAAAATACAGACCAATCTCTTTATGCTGCATCATCTGTAAAGTTGTGGAATCAATTTATTAACCAATCCATTTTCCTCCAGCTTAGAAGACAAACAACCTATTTCTCTAATAAACAAGTTTGGTTTCAGAAAAAAAAACACTGTTCCTGTAATCCTGCAACTCTTACACTGCAAAAACATATGGACTACACAACTTGATCAGGGCGAAGCATTAGACGCAATCGTACATAGACTTCTGTTAAAGCCTTTGATTCAGTGCGTTACAGAAACAACTACTCCTAAAACTAAAATCTTATGCGTAATCTGTGGACACTGGCATAAACCTGGATAGAAAGCATTCCTTGTAAAACAGACAAACAAATGCGTCAAAATTGGAGTGTCCTACCAAATTCTGACTGGTCAACAGTGTGTGTCCCCGCATAGGCAGTCTTCTAGGACAACTATCTTCATACTCTACCATAAATGACATCTCTGATCCTATTAAGAGCAACTGCGTTCTCTTCGCTGATGATTTAAAGAACCTATTCAAACACCCCAGACAAACTTGTTACCCTTCAAAAAGACCTCAGCTATGTATCAAAATGCGTCTTAAACAAATTGGCAACTTCAAATCTCAACAAATAAATTGCTCTGTCTTACACATTGGGCAAAAAAATAAAAATAAAATTACAGCTGAATGTCAAGACCTTGTTGATAATCAAACTCTGTCAAGGACCTTGGAATACTGCCATCTCTAAATGATCTGACGTGCTAGGGCCCACGTATAACTACATAGCCAAAAAGGCATTTAAGAGTTTTAACGCTAATCTTACATAGCTTTTTCTCTGGGTAATATGCTACTACTAAGCTAGAGCATACAAAAACTTTCTGTATGATCAATTACTCAAATACAGCTCATCAGTCCTGAACCCAATTACGTATCTGATTTTAGGCACAGTTGAAAAGTCCAGAAAATATTTCACAGCAGGAGTTCGCCACTCCCTATCGTTGCAGAATACTTACCCACAGACTTGAAATTCTAGATCTGAAAACCTTGAATTACACATCTTCGTTTGATCTAAGTGTGGTGTATAAAATCTACATTGCAATGTCCTACCGTATCCATGAATACTTCAGCCTCAACATAACACACAAGAGCCAAAACAATAGATACAAACTCAAGGTTATATTGCCACAAATTGATTGCAAGAAATACGATCAGAACAGAGTGGGTCGATGTCGAAATACCTACCGACTCTGTGGTTTCTTCCCAAACCCCAAAAACTATACCTTGACTTTTTCACTGTTGACCTCACCCCTTTTTCTAAGAGAATCTCTAGGGGGCATACAGAAAGCGCACCAACGTGCCTACTGCCCCTGTCCTATTGTTCTTTTACTTTTTCTTATTATGTATTCTGTTTTGTTCGGAAAACCACGAGGAGCCCGGGTTCCAACAGGCAAAGTCTTTATTTTAAGTCAGAAGCAGATAAGAACATTGGCTCAACCGCTACCGGGTCCTTTTTATATCTTTTCCGGCCGGTTCGTCCCTCCCCCAGCCCCCCAATGACAAGTTGTTTAATTTTGCCGCCTTCCCGCGCCTGCAGGGATTGGTTCAAAAGGAACCACATCCCTTATCGTTCTTAGTAGCCATGGAAGCATTATTTTGAAGCGCGGTTATTGCCTACAGAACACCCTCCCCACTTGGATCAGTCTTACGTCGTGACCGTAGTGCTCGCAAGTAGGCGGGCTGCTGCGGGGCTCGACTGGACCTGCGCGTTCATTTGTGCGCGTGTCCTTCGGAGCCGGTCGGAGGGTGTTGCCTGTTTCCTCTGCGCTTCTCTCTGGAAACCGTCTGGACAGGGTGAGGCCTGCATTCATTGCGCCGCCTGAGTTGCTTGGCGGCGGCTTCGCCGCTCCCTCCCGTTTCCTCCGGGCAGGTTGAGCCGGCTTGTGCCTGGCCTCCTTTCAGGTGGATTCCTTCTCGCAAACTTTCTCCAAACAGTGAGTTTCATTTTTGCTCTTTTTGATTCGTTGTTTTATCCCAGCATTTGGTTTTTAAACGGTTCTTTATTATTTTCGTGTTTCCCCCCCCTCTTTGGTTGAAATTCCTCGTTGTTGTCGTTGTTTGGTTGTGTTCATCACTCCTTTCTAAGTTTCGCGGACCGGAGGCTGGTCAATGTGCCGCTTTCCACTCCCTGCCATCGTCTACCGTTAATCGGTATGACTTGGGGCCTGTTAGGTCTGTGATTTGTCCCGGTACCACAATGGGTGTCCCGTAAAATTTTTTGGCGTATACCAGATCGCCAATTTTAAAACTACCTGAGTCGTGTAGAGGAGCTCAGGGGGGTTTTCGGTGTGAAGTTTGCGGTGTACCGATCTAGCTGCGATCTGAGTCTTTCCCATCAGTACTTCTTGATGTGGGTTGGGTGTGGTACTTTGGTGTTATAGTGAGCGGGTGAGTGCGCTGTTTTATTTTGCTTTGGATGTCCCCAATTGGTCCATTCTTTCTAGGCCCTCCTTGGTAAACCTGACCATTCTTTCGCCTACCCGTTTGGCAGCACGGATGAGCCAGCGCTGTGAGGCCATGTCTTATACCGTAGGGGGCTAGGTATTGTTCGAATAGTAGGCTGGTTAGTTGAGGTCCGTTATCGGACACTAGTACAATCTTGCAGGCCGTGGGTTGCAAAAAGTTTGTCTAGTTCCCTTATTAACATTTCTGTTGTCGTTGATAGCGATATTTTTACTCTAGCCAATTGGGTATGCGTCCCGACAATCAGAAAAGCGTTGTGTCCCTTAGGTGGGCCTGCGAAGTCGATATGGTCCGCGACCAGGGGCCTTTGGGATTTCCACTAGTCCCTTATAGGTGCCTTTGGAAGCTGGTCTGGCCTCTCTGCATTTGTTGCACGAGGTGACCCAATTTCAATGTCCTTATATGCCGGCCACCAGACATAAGCTCCTTGCAAGGCTTTTCATTTTAACAAGCTTCCCGGGTGTCCCTCATGCAACATGCTCAGAACCTTGGTTGTAATTTGTTTGGGATGACTACCCGCTCACCCACAGTAGACATCCCTTCTCTATAGATAGTTCGGTTTGTCTGGTACGGAAGTTTAAAAGTCTCGGTTTTTTGATTTTTCCGGCCAGTCCTCTAACCTACCCAGTTAAGTATTCGGGCGTCATGGGTCTTTTGGCGTGGCTGCTGGCGACATCATTCGGGAGATGTGGTAGAGATCGGGGGCATGTCTCTATTTGTAGGGCGGTCATCGTTGGTGCGGTTTCTTCCAGTTGCTGCATGGTGCTCTGCTTAAGCGTCCGCATGGGAAATTTGTTTCCCTGGGCCGGTGTATTAGTGTCATGAGTAGGTCTAGAATCCGACTTACACTAGTCATTCTCGGGGACAGGATGTTGTGTGTGGCTTGTTTCCCAGCCAAATCCAGAGTAGCGGTTATGTGGTCTGTGACAATTTGAGAAAACGACCGCCCGTAAGGTATTCATGAAAACGTTTTTACCCAGCGACAATTTGCTAGGGCCTCTCTGTCCAGTGGGCTGTAGTTCCGCTCGGCTTTTGACAGAGTTTTTGAGTAGTATGCGACGGGGCCTCTCTTCCGTCCGGAAGTTGGTGGCTCAGGGCATGCTCCAACTCCAAACTGGTTGATGCCGTCGCAAGGTCCACTCTCAGTGGTAAGGTGTGTCGCTGAATTGGATGAGAACGGTATTCGAAGGTTAGCAATCTTTTTATTTGCTTGAAAGGCTTTCTTTCTTGTGCCCCCAAGTCCAATTTGCTTTTTGTCCAGTACGGTGTAGCGGTTCTGCTATTGTGGCCTTATCTGGTAGGAATACGTTGTAAAAGTTAGTTAGACCCAAGAATGCCTGTCAACTCGCTTTGTTCTTTGGCTCTGGTGCGTTATTTATGGCTTGGTTTCTTTTTCTGGTGGGTGTATACCCTCTCCGCTACTAAAAGCCCAGAAATTCAACGCTCTTTTTAGCCCAGGCACGCACTTTTCTTTTTTTACTTTTAGTCCAGCTTCCTGAATTTGGTTAGTACCTTTTTTAGTGTTTGTTTGAGTTGGTTTGGTTTTTTTGCTGAAAGAATTAGGACGTCCGTCGAAGTAGGTACGACTCCTTGTATGCCCGTTTAAGGAGGCGTTCCATGAGGCTTTGGAAAACCGCCTGGTGCCACATGACTCAAAATTGAGTTCTTAACATCTGAATTGCCCTTTTGTGTGTAAACTATAGGTTCGTGTGCCTCCGCTGTTCGCGGGTCTACTGGGAGTTGTTGGTATGCTTGTGCCGTTGAGTTTGGCGAAAATTTTTCCTCCCCCAGGGGAATGTAGCAAGTGCTCGGACTACTGGCACCGGGTATCGTCTGTGTGTTAGTGCGTGTTCACGGGTCGCCTTTTGTATCACCACAGATTCGGATTGAGCCATCAAAGGCTAATCGGTGTGGGACTATCGGCGTTTTCGCCAATTTGGCATGGTCCTACAGGCTCTAGCACCCCCTGGGCTACTAATTTATTTAGCTGTTCCTCGATTTTTGCGTTTTAAAGCACGGAACTCGCCGGGCTTTTTAGTCTTTTAGGGACTACTTGTGGGTCTAGACTGACGAGATAGCGGTTTCCCCGGTAACTTGGCCCATGAGCCGGTCGAACCGTCCTGGAATCCCGGATTAGGTTTTTTCCTCCCAGTCGGTTTTGTTGCTCACTCGGTCTATCCGGTCATCCCGTGCCCAAAGGCGCAACCATTCGATTGCCCAGGAGACTCGCCTGTCTCGGTTGCTATGGTTCAGCGGCAGATCTCACAATTGGCTGTTTGTACGAGACTTTAATTTGCCCATGCGAACTACCGGGATTCGGCGTTTCCCTGGTATCCTTGAGTGTTAGCCGCTGCTTTTTTAGTTCTGGTTGCGGTCGGATGCAGAGGGACTAGTTGCTCTATGGTGTTCCACCGAACCATAAGACAGGAAGGACCGAGTCCACCTCCATTTCGCAGGGTTTTCCTTCAATTTTCACTGTTCGTTGACTTTCTTTTCCACGTTTTCCGTCTTACGCTCCCTATGGTAAACGTTTGATGTGTATTCTCTCTGTTGCGGTTTGCCTTGTTTTCGCAGCCACCTTTCTCTCCGCTCGCCGGGGCTCGGCTCGTGTGGGGGAGTTGGCGCATCTCGTCGGGGCTGTAGTTTTTTCTGTTCCTGCAGACTTTCTCGATGTGCCTCGTTTCTTGCAACTTCTGCAGATGGCATCGAGATAAACCTGCATTCCGCTCTCGGGTGGACTCCTCCGCAGCCAGCGCATTCCCGCCAAAATTTCGTTCGCAGCTCTTTCTTGTCCGGCATGCGTGCGGTGGACCCTCGTCGTCTCGTCGTCTGAACTTCGGACGTCTCCCATAGTCTTCGTGTGGGTGGTAATGGGAGATTGTTTTCTTCTCGTGGCGCGGGTTTTGTTCGTCCTGCTCGTGTTCATCTGTCTCATGGTAATCGGCCGCAACTGTTTTCGCGGCTTCGGCGGCGTGGCTTCCGCGGATGGCCTCAACTAGGGTTATCTTAGGCTTGTTCAGTTAGCTACTTTTGCTGCCGTTGAATCGCTTAGCCCCAAGATTTACTCGGTCCCTCATAGCCCTCGTCGAGGTTTGAGAATTCGCAACTCTCCACCCTATTCTGTCGGTAGTGCGGCCACAAGTCGTCTACCGTCTCACCTTGCTTTCTGGTCTCATCCGTAGAATTCGTGCCGTCTTATGAGGGGTTGACACCGTTGGTGCGTAGTGCGTTTTCAGTAGTTGCTGCGATGTTCGGACCAGGTTAGCTGCTTAACGTCTCGGGCTTTCGCGCAGGGCTTGCCATTTTGAAATGGTCTGGTCGCGCACGTGACGTTAGAAAAACGGCTCTTGTGCGTTGTTCGGAGATGTCTTCCATCTCATGATGCTCTCCAGTACATCTGGAAAACCGGTCTGCATACGAATCCCCAGTCTTCCTCGTTGGGATTACAAAGGTGCGGGCGCTGCGTATGTTTCCAGTCCATTTCGTTGTCGTCTTGGAATTTTTCTCTGCACCGGCGTGCTCGGCTCGCGTTTAGAAACGATCCCACCGTTCGTCGCCTAGTGTTTTGTCCGGAAAACAGAGTATGACCGGGTTCCAACAGCAAAGTAACTTTAATTTTAGTCAGAAGCAGAAAGGAACATTGGGCTCAACCCGCGCCGGTCTTTTTATCTTTTGCCCGCCGGCTTGGCAGCCAATGACAGTGTTTAATTTTGCCGCCTTTCCGCGCGGCTTGCAGGGATGGTTCAAAAGGAACCAATCCCTTATCGTTCTTAGTAGCCAATGGGAATGCATTATTTGAAGCCGGTTATTTGCATACAGAACAGTATCCATAAATATTTGTAACTTATATGTATACATAACTTATATGTATTTATAACTATGTTTTTTCTTGTACCTAAAATAAATAAAATTAAAAAATAAATATAAATAAATAAAATAAAAAATAAAATGTGAACTGAACACAAATGTGAGTGATTCAATGTGAAAGCAAGAAATGCACTGAGATACTTTGCTCATATAGACAACATGATGAAAGTGCAAAGCAAATATATGAAGAAATAATAAAAGAGTCACAAGGAAGAAAAATGAGAAAGCAGTGGTTGGATAGTATTAATGAGATCCTCAAAAAACAGGCGAGAGGTTTGAATAAACTGTCACAATGTATAGAGAAGTATATTGACAGGGTGGAAATGATATCAGGGGTGGTGCTGTATTCTGGGTGATGTTGATATAAAGTAGATTCAGCTCTACAGTATTTCCTCTTTCCCCCCTCATCTCATGCCTTTTATTTAACTGGTTTCTATTTCTTACTCCCTTTTCATATTTTAGGAAAAAAATTGCCAGTGGACAGATAGACAGACAGCATTTTAACAAGGATTCCTGCTCCATTGAATATCCTATCATAAGAAATGAAAACAGCTGGCTTATTAATTCTTTTTTCAATCTTACCAGGAATAATACATTTTTCTTTTACCAGGATGCTCTTTGTCTTTGAATTTCATATTGAGAATGTGGAATTTTGCTGTAGCAGATGTAGATGTTTCAGCAAATTCATTTTCTGCTTACAAGTCCAGTTACAACTGCATTTTGGTATGTGAGATTTTTAACAACTGCCACGTTGAGTTTCTTTATTCTGCCTCAAACATTGGAGCACCTTGAAGTGTTACCTCTTCAGACAGTTTAAGAACTTTCATGTTCGTATCACAGTTCAAATATCCTGCGATCCCAAATAAAGAATGATCAATTGGTAGGAAAATGGGGTGGGGAATTTTCCTGCAGACTTTTTTTGGGGATTTTCCCAGGGTCTCTGGTCCATTGGATGCAAAATTATGAGTTTGGTAGTCCCTGAGGTTCAAAAGGTTGGCGACCCTTGATCTAGTAAATGCCTAGTTTTAAAAGCCACCTACCAGGTTAATAACATCAGCGTTTACTTTGTATTATTTGTTCATTAATCCCCTCCTATTTAATATCACACAGATTTAATCCATTAGAAGCACAAGCAGTCATTGACATATGACCAGAATTTCCATTGCTAAGCAAGGTGGTTGTTAAGTGTGTTGCACCTGGTTTTACGAAGTTTCTTTTTTTGCCATGATTGTTAAGCAAATCTTTCCAGTTGTTAAGTGAACTGCACAGTTGTTAAGTGAATCTGACTTCGCCCATTGCCTTTGCTTGTCGGAAGTTGGCTGGGAAGGTTGCAAATGACCATCCCATGTCCTCAGGACATTGCAACCATCATAAATACATGCCGGTTGCCAAGTGCCTGAATGTTGATCACATGATGGTTGTGATGGTTGTATGTGCAAGGACAAGTCATAAATCCCTATTTCAGTGCCACTGAAATTTTGAACACTCACCAAACAAATGGCTATAAGTTGAGGCTGCCTGTAATAGTTGCTAATCCAAAATGTGAAAGTTAAGAACCATGTTAAATATCAACTTAGAATTATCCATCTTATATGCATATTTTATGTGTACATTGATTACTCAATAAATTCTTGTTTACAGAACTCTTTTGCTGAGATGTAAAGTTTTAGGAAGGCTGGTGCTTGTCTAGAATTCAGGTTTTGCAGAAAAAGGTTGCTGAAGACTGGTGGCATGACTATGATACACAATTTACTTTGGCATATATTTAGTCTGAATATGACACAGGGATGGGATTCAATTTTTTAAACAACTGGTTCTGTGGGCGTGGCTTAGTTGGTGGGTGTAGCTGGGTGATCATGTGACTGGATGGGTGTGGCCAACTTGACATCACTCACGTCAAGGGGTGCTTCTCCTCACCTGGCCTCTCATGACAGTGGGAATGTTGCAACGGTCATAAGTGGTTATAAGTCACTTTTTTCAGTGCCATTGTAACTTTGAATGGTCACTAAATGAACTGTTGTAAGTCAAGGATTACCTGTACAAAATACAAAAAGCTTCTTTGCTTGCAAAAAGCTGCCATAAATACCAATCATTAGATTAAAAATACCTGCAAGCCAGAGTTACAAATCAGGCAGGGTGCCAGAGCACCTTGAGAAATTAAAATAGTTAAAATGCAGTGATAATTATCAGCAGCCAACTCTTGCTCATAAAGTGAAACTCTTTAGCAGAGAGGTCATTTAAGCTCTCCAGAAAAAGCACATCCAGGAGAAGCAATCCTTAGATCCATTTGCACCACTTAAAGATACCAGCTGGTCTCACTCACCTCACAAGATATCCTAAGGAAATCATCCAGATTTAAGGAAAGGTCACATGCCCCCCCCCCGAAAGGCAGTATAAAAATCAGTGCCAAACTTGCATCCTGCCTCTTGGAAGTATACCCCAAAAGGACAGTGCCAGATACCACTAAAGCAGTGAAAGAAGACCCCTTCCCCAGATAGAAAAAGAAACTATGAAGCAAGAAAAAATTCAAACACAATACAAATAATTAAATCACAAAAGTATTGAACAAGTATTGCTTGTTGAAGCTGAATAGGGAAAATTATCCCATCGATAAATACAGGTTTAAATGTCACCAAGCACAAAATGAACCTTCACCAAAAACCAGTTTTAGACCAAAACTCAGAAAGGGTATGTAAACTCAGATTTGAATGTCAATCTTTCTAGCTAGCCAAGAAGTCTTGCTGAATGTCACTCATCTTGGTTCCGTCATTAAAAGCTTCTTTCTGACAGCTCTGTTTCATTATTCAATTATTTCTTCAAAGTTCTGATTGTCCAGGGAAGTATTTCCTCCCAACAGCAGCAATCTTAAAACAACCCTGCTCCTTTAAGAAACTCCAGAAGCTCCGGAGACAGGAAGTCTAGGCGTACTGGCAAGAATGTAGTAAGGGTGGAAAAAAAAACAAAAGGTGATTGTTTCTAACTACCAGTTCTCAGAACTGTTTAGAAAGTTAACAAGGGGTTCTATAGAACCAGTAGAATCCCACCCCTGATATGACATACTAACAGAATTCACACTCTGTATGAATTGTGCTCCAGTTCAGATTCCTTAGAAATTTCAAATCTCTTTTCTAGCACAAAGTACGGGTAGTCCTTGACTTACAATAGTTCATTCGGGGACTGTTCAAAGTTACAACGACACTGAAAAAAGTGACTTGTGACCATTTTTCATACTTACAACTGTTGCATCATCCCCATAGTTGTGTGCTCAAAATCGAGATGTTTAGAAAATGACTCATATTTATGACAATTGCAGTGATCACCTTTTGTGACCTTCTGATGAGTAAAGTCAACAGGAAAGGCAGATTTGCTTAAGAACAGTGTTACTAACTTAGCAACTGCAGTGATTCACTTCAGCTGTGGCAAGAAAGGTCATAAAATGGGACAAAACTCACTTAACAACTCTCACATAGCAACAAAGTTTTGGCTCAATTGTCATAAGTTGAGAACTACCTATAATTAATAAACAAAAAGGCTAGCTTGATTTACTACTCTTATGCTTGGTTTAAAAATAAGAACAACTCTCCATTTTGGGGTATCATACAGTGTTGCAAAAGAGTTTGTGAATCCTCTTGAATTGTCAATACCTCTGCATAAAATGACCTAAAACATGATCTGTTTTTCACCCAACTCCTAAATCTAGATAAAGAGAACATAATTAAATATATAGCTTTGAGTCATTTTTTTCAATAAATCAATGAACAAGTATAACAATTTTGACATTTGTTTAATTGGATTCCATTTATCTAGTTGTAGAATTTGGGTGAAGAAAAAAAATCATGTTTTAGGCCATTTTTGTGCAGGAATAAAAGGGTTCACAAATTTTTAAGCACCACTATAGTTTCTAACTGGCAACATACTCCCAGAATGTGGCAAGCTTTCAGTTTCTCTGTGGCTGTTGAAAAACATCTTCAGCTAACAACGGCTGCTTTGTTCAGTGTAAGAGAAATTGCCATATGGCACCAAGTATAGAAAGTATAAGATCAAAATGTATAGAGAGAAAAGATTCCTTTGGGATCATCTTGAACCACCACATTCTCGAATCCTTAACTGTAAGCGTACCCTTTTTCTCACTTAGGAAATGATACTCCATAGCAGATTTTTCAGTTTCATGATTGATTTTTTTTAGTATTTTTAGTATTCAATTTCCATGGGATAACTTATTGAAAATAAGTTACTGAAAATATTCCCAAATAGCTGGATTCTTTTTTGCAAATGATCCAGTAAATATATTCAGCATTTTTATCATTCATTCACTGAGAAGGTCAAAGTCCCAATCATACTTCCAGGAAAAAAGAAAGATATAGCTAATATATGTATGTGATTTGTCCAAACAGTTTTGTGTAGGTGGAAGAGGGTTGTTTAATTGAGTCAATTTTTCTTTGGTAACTTCACTTAATATGTTTAAACCACAAATACATAAATGTATGCTTACTTATATAAAACTGAACATAACTTTTTCTCTGAATGCTATTGCTTTCATCTAAAAATGCTTGTTTTTAGACTATTTTAGGTCAGGAATGTTACTTTATTCTAATTCTGTAAAGCACAAATGTGCATTGTTAGCAAGAAATCAGTCAGATCATAATTACTAAATAACTGGAAAATGAATCAATGTATTCACTATAAAATATATTTGGATGCTTACCTGCTGACCTTGCCAAAATGTAGGAACTGTGTTAAAATAGGATTGGGGAAGTTGGCAGAATTCAGCTATTATCTTCGCTTGTTTGTGAATCAAATCGCTCCAAGCAATAACGTGGTTTGTTTGGATACTAAAATGATTTGCTAAGGCAGAATAAGAATATAGCACATTCTGTAAACCTGAATATCAGTGCGGGAGATAGATACTCTGATTAAAGACACTTATGTGGCAATAAATAATCATTTTGCAGCAACAGAAGTAGTAACAGAAGGAAAGAAGTAGTCACAAAGATGTTTTTTCAGTAGGTAACTGGACTTTCTTTGTTTTTCCTTGAAGACATTTTGCCTCTCATCCAAGAAGCTTCTTCAGTTCTGCATAGCTAAGGTCTATGGAGGTCCTGATTATCCCAAAATTGTTTTTTTAAGAGGCAACTGGACTTGCTTTATTTTTCCTTGAAGGCATTTTGCTTTTCATCTAAGAAGCTTCCTCAATTCTGGGGGAATCTGATCTGAAATTGGAGTCTTTGGCCAGTGACTTACAGTGCCTCCAAAGCATCATCCAGCTCCTATTAAAGTAGTGTCCAGTTGCTTATCATTATTGTTCTTTGGCAGAATGATGATCATGTGATTCCAGAAGACAGTAAATTTACGAAAGGGAAATGACTTGTCTCAAATTTCAGAACATGAGTAGGAACATGAGAAACTGAAAATTTCTCAGTAAAGTATTCAGGTCTGGGGAATCTCGTGGATCTTTTGCATGCCAATTTCCATGTTCAATAGCAAATGCCTCCCATCTTCCACCTATGCTTGATTCCTTAGATTAGGGGAGTGCAGGTGTGCCAATAGCCTACCAAAAGACAATGTTATGGGAGAGTGAACAGAAAATACTCCTTCAATGAGCTGAGGAAGCAACCTTGGAATAATTTACAGCAGTTTTGTCTGGACCATTTGTCCATTGATTAATTGGTTGAGAAGTGAAAAATAAAATATTCAAAATAACGGCAAATTAAGAATATTTTTAGAAAGTACTCAGTGATTTGCAAAGTGGTTCAGTAATGACAAAAGGGATAAAAATGTCTTCCTTTTACTAAAAGATGATGGCCCTTGTATATAATTTTCTTATTATCTTAGGAAGAAATTCAGGGTGACCATTTGATAAAATATGTAGCTGTTGTTATAGTTTCTTAACTATATATATTTAAATGGTTGATATAAATATTGTTTGCACATATCTAATGCTGCAATATTATGCACAAACCTTTCCGGAGACCTTATTTCTTAATATAAACACATATGACCGAGACTGATTTAAGTATCTCGATATAGTGCCTCTGGGGAAAAATTTAAAAAATTAAGTGGTATCCCTAACCTTTAGATGGCTAGAAACAAATCCCCAAAGTATTTTGCCTATTAATACAGTATTAAACTATCTGTAATGGAACAAATTTAATGTGCATCACAAATTTTTTAAAAAATCTGCCAAACTTTCAGGAGTGATTTGGGAGAAAGGAATAATAGTGTGTGAGACAGGAAACATTTCTCTGACTGTCTGATTTTGATCTGACTGATTGATTTTGAAGTTACTGATATGAAATCTCCATGAGTCTCAAATGGGTTAGTGGACGAGTGATAGGACCATAAATTTGCCACATATATTTCACTGTAGATCGCTGCTGAAGAGCAGCCCTTTGATATGTAGTATTTAAGGCTAAGAAGTAAACCACTCATCACACTCAATGCTGTGATTCTCCCCTCACTTTTCTTTTAATTATTATTAGTTTTCTTCCTTTCAACTGTGACTGACAAGATCCTGCAGTTTTCTTGACAAAGTTTTTCAGAAATGGTTTGCCATTGCCTTCTTCCATAAAGAATCTGTTGCCTTAAAACAGATGATCATAACAAAAAAGAGCAATAAGCAGAAGGGGTCTTTTAATCTTCTGGTGTTTGGCGGCTTAAAATTAACTTCCTGCCCAGAAAATCTAACCCACCTATTAAAAATATACAGATTCACAGACCATAATTTGTGTGTATATATATGCATGCACCCCCATTATCTTATAATGCATATCCACTTTCATATTTTATAACACGTTTTCTAAAAATGATAGTTTTACATACAACTTACAATTTCTGTACAAGAAAATACAAAACCTAGGCTTCACACACTGAGACAGTCTTAGTTTATCTCAATTGGCAAGGCCAACTTAATAAAAAGAAGAGATGTAGAAATAGTAATACGTGTCATCTTTCTAGGCTCAGAAAAAGAGATAGCGATTGTAATCATAAACTAGAGATATCAGCTACTTGGGAAAAAAGACTATATTTACTGATGTGCACCCAAAAAGTTAGAAAAGGAGAAGCTATCATAATTAGTAAAACAGCACAGTGTAATGTACAAGAAGAAATAGAAGAGAGGAAGATTGGAGAAAATGACCTAATAAAGTTGAGACTATCCATATAACTCTCTAAAATAAAAGCTAATCCCAAATCTTTCTAATGGAAACAATGATGAGTATTGAGGTGACATCAACTGGCTGTGACATATGTCACCACATTTATTAGCAGGGTTTATTTGAATGATTTCCTGGCTAGACGGTGATTTCACCATCATTTCATGTGGGGTGTCTTCAAAGATGCACATCTGCAGAAGAAAATAACAGTCCAAGATAAGACCATACCAATCTTTGGTCAAAGGTATGTAATAGCTGCACTCTCCTGTCAATTTCTCCAAACAAGCTTACAAAACAAAGTCAATGACAGTTACCCAAGTCCTTAGCTTTTACTATACAGTACAGGTAGTGCTCAACTTACAACAGTTCGTTCATTCACTGTTTGATGTTACAACAGCACTGAAAAAGGTGAGTGCAGCAACCTCGGCAGCATCTCCATGATCTCATGATCAACATTCAGATGTTTGCAACTGACTCGTATTAATGATGGTTGCAGTGTCCTGGGGTCATGTGATCACCTTTTGCAACCTTCTGATGAGCAAAGTCAATGAAAAAACCAGATTCACTTAACAACCATGTTGCTAATTTAACAACTGCAGGCGTTCAGTTAACAAATGGGGCAAGAATAGAATAGAATAGAATAGAATAGAATAGAATAGAATAGAATAGAATAGAATAGAATAGAATAGAATTCTTTATTGGTCAAGTGTGATTAGACACACAAGGAATTTTTTTCTGGTGTGTAAGCTCTCAATGTACATACAACAATAGTGATAGATCAGAAAAGTTGTAAAATGTGAAAAACTCACAAATGTCTCACTTTAGCAACAGAAATGTTGAGCTCAGTTGAAATGGTTGTAAGCCGAGAACTACCTTGTATGTTGTGATGCATCTGTAAATATTTGTAAACTACTATTACTCCATTCATAATGTGAGCACGTCTTAACCCTTAATCCTAGCTAATCTTTTAACCTCCCCACACTCCAAGAAAACTATGTCTGGAGTATTTCACAACATTTTCCTTATAACATAAAAAGAATGTATAAATATAATTTCCTCAGCAAGACCCAACATACGTTTACTTTTAATTTTGACATGATCACAATATTTTCCTTATAACATAAAAAGAATGTATAAATATAATTTTCTCAGCAAGACCCAACATACGTTTACTTTTAATTTTGACATGATCGGCAGCACATAGTTTTGTCTACTCATTTAGCCTGTTGAATATTTTAAAAGTAGATGTATTAAAGATGAGTGATTTATTCTCTACACTTTTCTAGGCACAAGCTAATATATTGAATTTTATAGGTCTGCTACTAAATAAACATGCACAGTAACCTGGTGTGAATTGTATTTGATATGAAGGGTCCCTCAGGGGCCTGTTTCTCCAACTGTTGTTTTTCTTAACAGCCCTTTTGGTTTATAAAGTTGTGCAGGCAATTTTATCAGGTTTATTCTTAAGCAACAGCCGTATAATAGTATCCCTTCTGGATTTGAATTGCTAATATTTTAGAAGAGGCAATGCTTGTTGAATTCAGTGGACTTTACTCCTAGGTAAACAGATACACAACTGCCATAAAGTGTTTATTTCCAGTGAGTTCTGGGTTTTGCTCAATAAAACCAAAAAAATGAGGTCACAATTTGTTCAATATCTTATCTGGTAATGTTTTTGTGCCATTCGGGACTATAATTCCTTCTCTTCCCCGATAGCCCCAATTAGCTATATAGAACTGCTTCATTTTTTTTTTCAAATAGTGCTACATTAATTTAGCAAAACACAATATCCTCAGTCTGTCCTCAGCTTATTTTATTGCAAGACAATACAAAGTCCAATTACTGTCCGAGGAGAGAGAGAGAGAGAGAAAAGCTATTTTAAGATTTACTCTGTTTCAAATAATTCAACTTGATCTGCTCAGTCATTTGGTGATGACTACAAAACTCCCATAAGTTATTTGCAGCCTTAAATTATATTGGTAATAATTGAAACAGATGTTTTCTTTTTGTTTCAGTTTTTCTCCCTCACATGTTTCATGGCATCTGAAAGCACCACAAATATTTGTGGCTATTATTCCAGGTCACATCCATTATGGCAGTTTGATGGAGCACAGACTACGCTTAGTAACCTGAAAATTGCTGTGCTATAATTTGACACATTTTGGCTGCCCTGTCTCCTGCTCCCCTCAAAGGATTTTTGTTTTTATGGCTCATACCAAAGAAAGCACACCTCAAGCCCAGATATCAGCAGCTGCCTGAAGTTGCTAAATGGCCTCCAGCATACAAAAATTTGTCATAGGCTATGAAATGTGAGAAATAGACAGAAACTCCATGACTTGCTATATGTGGTAACAGAGTTCCTAAAAGTGAAAAGGACATCTGAGTTTCTCATGGAGCCCTTAGTGAATAGCACAGCAACGCCTTAGAAGTGTAGAGGAAGCAATTCCTAAGTTTTCAATATGGAATAAATAACCTTCTATGGAGATTACATTAAACAAATCTCAGTAAGGCATCAGTTTCTGTGGTAATGTGCAGTATATAAACTATGTTTTTCCTTCTTAGGATGATTGATGTATCTTATGAAAGCACAATGCTTGGTTGATTTTGATTTCATCTGATATGTCAGTTCTAACTTACTCAACAAACCAATGTTTGAGGAAGCTTTGATATAGTATAAATCCATTATAGTATTATATATCAACAAATGCCTACTTTCATAGCTCTTTTAGAGCCATCACAAACCTCTGTTACATAACTGAGGAAGTTCAGCATTAATTGCCAGGAAGACATGATTGTTAAGCACTTCTTTCCTGTGCAGTCTTGTTATTCTTGCTGCACTAATTAAATCAACAAAATAGGCAGTAACTCTGCTTAGCTCTGTTAGTCTTGTCGTTACAAGTGTACAGTTGAAGAACATTTATCGCTTCTAGATTATTACCACAATTGGAAGTGGATACGAGTCCTTCAAATCCATTTTTATTATTGGTGATTTTATGAACAAATCTATATAATTTTATTGGCAGTATTTTTGTAAGTGATTTGCCTTGCCTTCTTCCTAAGGCTGAGAGAGAGGAACCAGCCAAAGGTACCCAGATAGTTTTGTGCCTCGGGTGGGACTTGAACTCTGATTTCTCCATTCTTTACCCAGCATCTTAACTGAGAGTTGAGTGGCTCATGTCTGTCAGCAGCACTTTGAAAACACTTCATCAAATTCATGTATTTACCAATAGAAAGCTAGATAGAAGACAATGTGTTTCTGAGGAATATAGTTCCAGAATTTCAAATTCGTAATTGATCTTCAAATGATCATGATGAGAGCTTAGTGCAAAAATATCCATTGGTTTCCAATGTTTGATGACCTACCCCAGAGGACCCCAAACTTGGCAACCAGCCAGCATAGCTTTCCAACATGCCAAGTTAGCCTCTTACATTTTCATCTGTTTGAGGTTCTTTGAGTCAAAGTTGTTGGATTCAGACCAAAGTTTTTGCTAATCTTATCTCTGTGACTTTTGCATTTCTCTTTCTCAAATTATTGAGAAGTCTTGACTGTTATATTTTCTTATACAATAAGCTAAAGTCATGTGTTCCTAGTTTCATGTTGGCATTATCAACAGCTTTTTAAATTTGTCTTTCTTTGAGGGCCCTGTTTCCAACTAACAGGGAGGCTTTTAAGCATCAGAAGACACTATCTTCAGAACACACTAAATGACCTCAATATGCATGAAAGGCTTATTACTAGAGTTACAAGAAAATAGTCTTTCCTAATACAAGATGTTAAAATCCAGTTTACACTCATTGGATGTGCTCTTTGATGACTGTGTGTGGTTGCCCAGTTTGCTGATAATATCACATAATTTAGATTGGTTGAGCTTTCTTAGGTCCCTTTCAAACAGAGGAAGTGGGTAGTGTCATGAAAAAATATACAGTTTAATCTAAGTTTTGCGATAGTGGCAAATATCTGTAGCTCATGTGTCGGATGAGGTGGAGGTTCATTCTCCAAACTTATGGATTCGTTTCTGAACATTTCATTACCAGGCTAGGTAACATCTTTAGCAGAATTTAGGGGATGTCAGAGTCAGTGGTGTTTTGTTTTTTGTTTTGCTTATAAGGGCTTCATATAGTCAGTGCGTCTTGTGATGGGAGGGTCCCATCGGATTATGGTCTGGTAATGAGTCTTGTGAAGGGGAGATCACATCAGGTGAGGGTCATTGGGAGGTGAAGTGCTGGTTGCAGGATTGCATGGTAGGTTGAGAGTCAATGCTGTCTCTGGTTGACGATGTGGGTGATTTGATTTCTGAGGGGTTCATAGTTTTATTAAATAGAGAAATAAATTAAATGCTATAAATTAGTTCAACATGCTGAATATTGAGGCAAAATAGTTTCACAAAATTGCAAGTATACACTAATAGAATTTAAGCTGAGATGATTGATCAAGAAAAGGCTGTAATAGATATTATGCTGATAACTGAAATGAGAAATTACATGTTGTGAATTACTACGTCTGCAATACTGTATATGGCTCTAGCTATGTATCTGCAAAAGAAAATTGATAGCGAAAAGTGTTTTTTCTTCTTCTATATTCCTAGAACTGAGTTCTTAAAGTGGAGTGGTGGGAAATTAAGATAATGTTAATTATCTTCAGATAAAATTACGATAAAATAAAAGACACCTTTTCACACTATTTCTGATGGAATAATCCTACTCTCTACAATATAATGATGGCTTCCAATTTAAAACGGGATTAGCAAGTTCATGGAAACAAGGTTTAACCATTGCTAATTAGTGGCCCTGCCTGGAACGAATAACCTAGTTGCTGGAGGACACAAAGCAGCAAACGCTACTGCAGTCACTTGTGGGCTTCTCAAGGATTCACTGAATAAAATGCTCCATAGGCTTGTGATTGGAGATGACAGAGCTTTCCATATTGTAGAAAGTTAGCACCCACCCCTCTCTTAGAATAATTAAATATTTTAGGAAATATTAAAAAGGCAGAATATTATATTTCACTGGATGAGAAAAGGAGAAACATGTTTTTAAAGACAAAGAACAGCTCCCTGCAGCTCCCTGCACCCTGAAAATATTTGGTACACGTTAAGACTGGGCCTGCCTATCTACAAAACAAAAGACATCAGCTCCAAAGTGAAGTGATTAAGACATGACCCTCCAGGACATAATAGGATTATCTATCAGCAGAGCTCACCACATGTCACAACCAAGCCCCTTCAGTACATCACCCAGCAAGGTTCAACCAAACTTGATTCAGACAAACATGACTCCATGTGGGAGTCTGACTGCAACCAATAGAATACACGCCCTTGCCACAGGAACAGGAAGGTCAAGTTCAAAGCCCAAAGAGAGGGTATAAATACCTCTATTTCCCCCCCCCCACAATGTGCTCAATTGCCCAGGATCTAAAACCGATGTGGTCCTGTTCACCAATAAATCATCTTTCCAATCAGCCTCCATGTTTCCAGTGCCTTTCTCCCCACTTGGAACTGAACCCAGAATGACATTTCTTCCATCAATATATTCTTAGAAAAGGGGCAGAAATGTGAAAAAAAGAGACAAATGTGTATGCTGAAGTTCATGGACTTCATAATGCAAATGTCAACTGTCTTTATCACAGCAGTCTGGTACATGCCACAAACACTATATGCAGAAACATTCTATATCCGACGAATTTACTGTATAAAGCTAATTGTCATCTGTCTCACCAGAGAGTGGATGCATGGAAAAATGCATGTGTTCCAGTGGAAGACGCATAAATTTCAGACTTCAACAGCAAACTCAACACAGCCAAATCTTCTGCATTTCAGATTAGTATGTGTTACTATTTTTTGCTTTTGTATGTTTTTCAAAGCGGAATTCTCTGTGTCATCATCCATTCCTCAGCACCTCCATAACAGAAATTCTTTACTCTTGTTACCTCCTTCCCTCAAATTAGAAGACCTGTGTTCATATGATGATCCATGGGATGGAAATCTCATTATTTAGAATCAGAGAAAATTATACATGGGGGCAGAAGAGTATGTTGGGCATAGCACTGTTATTTTAAAATGTGCTCGTGTAACTAAGTAATTCGACATGGATAACTAAATTTTGTTTTTAATCTTGCACGGTGGCCATATAATTAAAAAAAAAAACCCTTTAAATAACTAACAATAGTTTTAGCAAATTCCAGACAAATACTGATCCTTCAGTATGAAGATGGTATAATGTTGCATCCACGTGCAGACTTTGGCATACTGTAATGGCTTTGAATTTTCTCAGGAAAAAAATGTAGGTTTATTTCATTTAGACCATGTGATGTGTGTCCCTCAGCAGAAATATTCATGCTGGAGCCCTGCTGACATCAACAGAAAGGTCATTCCCCATATTAGGTGCCACAACAGACAATGCAGTTCCCTCACAGCAATCCGTAGAGTAATAAGCAAAGAAACTTTTGCAGAACATAAACACCAGATAGGCCTAAAGGAAAGAAAGTGATTTCTCAGATAACATTTCCTGAGCTGTTCAAGACATTATAAACTAACAATAACATTTCAAACATGGTTTGATAGCTAATTGGCAGCCAGTGCACAGCTTTCAGGGATTATACTTATGAGCTAAGCAGCCCAGTGGTGGGATTCAAATATTTTTACTACTGGTTCTATGGGCATGGCTTGGTGGGTGTGGCTTGGTTTGCCTTGGCGGGCTTGGCTTGGCGGGCATGGCAGAGGAAGAATATTGCAAAATCCCCATTCCTGCCCCACTCCAGGAAGAAGATTACTGCAAAATCCCCCCTCCCCACCTCAATAACCTGCTTTCCAGCTCTGTTCTCCTGTGCAGGGCAACAAAAGAAGACCCAGCTGATCAGCTGGGACTTGGAAATCAGAGAATAGATGGGGGTGGGGCTAGTCAGAGGTGGGATTCCAAACTACTCAAAATTTCTGCTACCGGTTCTCCAAACTACTCCAAATTTCCACTACTGGTTCTCCAGTACTGGTCAGAACCTGCTGAATAACACTTCTGAAGCAGCCCACTGAGCATCCCAATATAGATTTGATATTCTCTGAAGTTCCCAAATCCTTCTCAAGGCCAACATACACTCGTGTACAAGGTGCTACATTAAGTGCTTTCCTGTTGTCCAATGTCAGAGTGAGGCTATTCCTGTTCAAGAAAGTTCAAAATGAATGTGTCACTTGAAGTGATAGTTGTGGAGTCCCACTAAACTTGCAGAGCCCAAATTTGAGGATGTTCACTAAACCCACAGAGCCTCTCGTGACAAAGATGAATCCTTGAAGCTCCCTCCCTACAGTAAATTCCACGGTGAAAGTGTAACTCCGTATAGGTTATGCAGAAAATTATTGAGCTCTCAGACCCAGGAAGAGCCCCAGTCTGAGCAGGAGTCAGCTACACCTTATTTGCTCTTTTCTAATCTACCATTTTAACTGGGCACTCATCCTATTATCCCATCCTTGAGCTTGACTCTTGACCAAGAGGCTTCTTGGATGAGAAGCAAAACCTCTTCAAGGAAAAACAAAGCCCTGTTGCCTATTGAAAAGCACCTTTGGGATGGACACAGTGGTGGGATTCAAATAATTTAACAACCAGTTCTCTGTTCTTATGATTTCTTCCAACAACCAGTTCACCAAACTTCTCAGAAACTTAACAACTGGTTCTCCCGAAGTGGTGCGAACTGACTGAATCCCATCACTGGATGTATGGCAATGTTATCTTTTTCACAGTTTGTGTTGGTTGTGCTCTATTAGATTAAGTCATTGGCTACTTTTTGATAAAGTAGATAAAGATGATCTGTTTCCTTTTTCTAATGTTCAGGGTTGCTGCAATGTGTTTGTTACTTTGGTAGTGAAGCACCTGATTGGTATGAGTGGTTTAAGATAGACTTGTGTCTCTAATTTGCCATCACTGCCTCTGTTGATGAGGACATTCAGGAATGTTAATGTGTTGTTGTTTTCTTCTTCCCTTGTGAATTTTATTTGTATAAAGATGTTGTTGATAGTTTCATGTGTTCTCTCTAGCTGGTCCTTTTTCATTATGACAAAGGTGTCATCTACATATCCTTAACTTCAAGAAATATTCTAGTCCTATTTTGGTATAAATTTAATATAATAACTGTGATTATTCATTCTTGGACTATGACTAGCCTGCAGTTAGAATTTCCTTTCCTCAGACAAAATATGGGCAGGGATGGGATTCTACCAGTTCGTACCTATTCGCTAGAACCGGTTGTTAACATGCTAAGCAGTTCAGAGAACCAGTTTTTAGAAGAAATTACTGGCCTAATCCTATAAGGAAGGCAGGAAGGAAACATTCTGGTGTTGCTTACAGAAACTGCCTCTCCATTAACCCTTATTACATTCTTGGCAGGACTACACTTCCTGTCTCAGGAACATCTCTGGAGTTTTTTTCCCCTCCTTGCTGGTACTTTGCTTGTGTGGAGTGACCATTTAAAGTTACAATGGCACTGAAAAAAGTGACTTATGACCATTTTTCACACTTATGACTGTTGCAGCATCCTCACAGTCATGAGAGGCCAGGCGAAGAGATGCGTGTCTCGATGTGAGTGATACTGAGTTGGCCACACCCAGCCAATAACATGACCACCAAGCCATGTCCACCCACTCACATGACCAGCTAAGCCACGCCCACAGAACCGGTTGTTAAAATTTTTGAATCCCACCCCTGAATATGGGCCTTTTTTATTCTGGAACTCAAGATCATCAAACATAGAAAGTCAATAGAAGTGGCTTTTCTGCGACTTCTGTTCAATGTGCCTGTGTTATAATTGCATATATTACTTATTGCATAGCCACAATTAATTTTAATGAATTCTTCAGCTCAATTACACTAAATGAGCTGCTAATTGTTTGCAGGATAGAATCCGTTCTATTCTGTTTATTTTCTTATTGGACTTCAGGATTTTGTTTTGTTTTGTTTCTTGAGATGTCACTGAGGGAACATTGTATTGTACTTGGCAAATAGTAAAGACAGTCAGGAATAATTAAGTACAAAACTTAAATTGTAAAACACATTATTTTAGTGCAGAGTCACACATTCCCTCAAACTTAATATCAATTGATATTAAAGAAATTTTTGTTTTAACACTACTCAAAATTAAAACCCACTGAATTTTTGGCCAGTTTGAAAAGAATCTTAACTCACGGTATATAGCCAAACACATTTTACCCATAATTTTATACAATATAGTTAGTAAACCTGATCTGAAATGCCAAACTTTGTTCAGTACTTTTCTTCAGTACTTTTATGTGAAAATCACCACAACTTTATCCATACCTTGAATATTTGCCACATGATCTACAAATCCATTTACAATGTACCACCATCTTCATCGAAAGTTGAACTGTCCACAAGTTGAACTGTCCATCAGTTTTTTCAGACATTTCATGTATTGGTGAACTATAACTTTCAACAGCTCCTGCTTGCATGGATAAATTTGATGGATGTTAGCAGGTGTCTTTCAACCAAATTAGAAGACATTACATTTTGGTGAATGCAACTCCCCATTCTTGATGCAATATGTCTTGTGATGGCTGTCCCAAATCAGTGAACTCTCATGGGCTCTGAAACAGAAGTGCTCCTAACACAGCTGTGCAGCCAGATCAGCCATTTCATTTCCCATGTGTCTCAATGCAATAGTTGACCATGAGTTTTAGACCCACCTTAGGCACAAAGCCCAGTCACTTTATCTTAGCCCTAGGGAGGAGACACTGTCAAGCAAACTGCAGTGACTTGTCCAGGAAATCTCTAAAAATTGGACACGACTGAATCAAAGGGAAAAAAGAAAGAGAGAAGTAATTGGCAGTGTTTTTCCAGAACTTGTATGGGCAGTCTCTGAGAATCAGACACAATTGAATGAAACAAAGGCCCAGAT
This sequence comes from Laticauda laticaudata, assembly GCA_004320025.1. Classification (NCBI taxonomy): domain Eukaryota; kingdom Metazoa; phylum Chordata; class Lepidosauria; order Squamata; family Elapidae; genus Laticauda; species Laticauda laticaudata. Next base: position 5,360 of record BHFT01045712.1, on the reverse strand, counting down.
ATGCATTGTGAATCAACAATGTTTGCCTCCTGACCAAGAACAGCCTTGGTTAGCTGACTTAAGACAGTCTTTGTCTACTAGTTGTCCAAATGCATCTCCCAACAGTTTTTGAGAGATGGGATGGGAGAAAACAGAGCTGCCAACCTCCTTTTGAGGATATTGATGCAAAGGAAATTAGCATCTTGCCACAGCCTGAGATTAGAATACTCTGGGAGAGGTTTGGGTTTGATAGCCAAAATAAAATAATGTTTTGTGCTAATTTGCTTTCTCTCATTATTTAGTGTAGGAAACAATTGCTCCCACAATGGTTAACATTGCTTCAGCTCCAGTTAGCTTTCATTCATTGCTTTATAACATATTTTTATATCTTTGAAATTTACTGAAACTGATGAATAACAATGCCTGCAAGCATTTTTATGTCCTTTTTTCTTTTAGTGGGATCCAATTTCTTTGACAGAGAGATTGTTGGGTCGAAAGATTCACTGAGAACTACTAGCCCAAGATATTTACATTTCCAAAAATTCTAATATTAATAGGAATTTGGATCATTTCCAATATCATTTTTCATTACCTCGAGCAGTCATGCTCTCTCTTGAAATATCTTTTGCACTTTTTACATTTCTGCAAGAAAGAAAATAATCAAAATCCATCCTGGTTGTTCAGCTTCACAAGTAGTCTTAAATTTCAGCTAAGCTGATCTCTTATCATAGAGCAGAGCCTTTTATCAAGTCATCTCAAATTACTGAATCAAGAATTACAAAATTGTATGTTATTATCTTAATTTGTGTTATATTTAGAATGTCTGGTGTAATTTTTATAGATACATATGTTACAAATTGCCCCTGCATTTTAGCAATGCTTTCATTTTAAAAATGTGAATATCTTCACATATAAATGTAATTAAAGTAGCAATCTAATCCAGTGCATATGACTTATTCCCAGGAAGGGATGTTCAGGATTGAAGTCTAAGATGACTTGTTCTAAAATTGTAGAGTAGAGACAAGGAATAGTTTTCAGTAAAATAGTTGGAAACATGTTTCTACTCCCAGATGCCTGGAATATCTTTGTTCAATAGCCAGATCTGGTCACAGATTTGGTAGGGCTGGGAGACTAGAAGAAGAACTGTACAACTTCTTTATCAAGTGTGAAAGTAAGGGGAAATGTCACTGAGACTCTTTGTGGTTGAACTAAAGGGCAGAAGTTCTGGTCTCCTTGAGTGGGGAAGATTGCAATGCATTTGGGCAAGATGACCTAATTTTGAAAAGTAATACATGTCATTTGAACAGCTACTTCAATTTGCTCCTGAAATCTCCAAAGTTTAAAATTACCTGTCTGTACAATTGGGAAGCAGTGATTCATTTTCCAACTTGCTTTCAGTTCTCTGAACATTATTGTCTCCAGTCTTATATACTAGTATATACACACAAGCTATTCTCTATTTTCCAAGAAAGAAAATGACGAATTCACATGCCTTGGCACAAATGGGCTCAAATGCAGGGGAAGCAGAGGAACCCTGATGTGCAAATAGTAGCTCCAACTTACTAACATTTAGTTTGATCCCAGCATCTCCCATCTGGACCCTAACAGGCTCCAGAAACTTAGTGTGTATTGTGTACAGTCCTTCCTAATCATAATATAATACGTTCCACTATTTAAAATATGTTCCATATCCTTCTAAACCAGAAAGGACCAAAGAAATTGGAACACCGCCAGACTGATTCCTATATGTGCTAATAAAGAAAAATATTCAAGAAAAGTCATGGAAATTCTAAAATACCAATCTTGTTTTATTTGGTGAAATTAGTCATATTCTCACTGAAACATTGATAAACAGCTTCAGCAAATATAACCTGATAAATATTAAAAAAGAACTATTGGCTTCATTTGTGTAATGCTTTTCAAAACCTGACAGAATCATGTTAAAAGATAAATGAGGTAAACAATAAAGAGAACCCAGATTATAATTTATTCACAACCTCTCTTTATACAAGAGCTCCTTTTTGAAGGCATGGGACAAATGAAGAAAATTTCTTTGAACATTAAACTCCACAGTAGAAAAATTGGTCTGGAATTTCTAGACAATGCAAGTAAGATCTTATCTGGTTATATATCATGATACAGAAAGTAAACTGTAAACAGCAAGCTATTTCAAGAGCCTCTTCTCTTAAAATTACAATTGGGTTTTCTGTGAAGGAAAGGGTTTGGGCTTTCTTAAGAGTTATTTTATTATTTAATTAATAATTAATTTGATGTGTATGGCTTCCATCTCGAGTCTTTGAAGACATTTGGTTTTTATCCAAGAAACTCATCAGAGCTAAGGAGATTCTTGGATGAGAAGAGAAATGTCTTCAAAGAAAAACCAGAAAGTCCAGTTGCCTGTTGAAAAAGCACCTTCAGGAAAGAACTGATTACTTTAGTTCTCAGTAATTAGCTACCATTCCCAGGTGGCTCCAATTATATTAGGAGGCCCTCCAAGAGCAACTTTCCACCAACCCATCATTTCACCGACCCAGCCCTATCCCTGTATTCCCATCATAAAGCTTCTATATTTCTTCTACTGATGAAATAACTTTTAGCTCACCTGGGCTTACACAGGTATGCAGGAGCTTCTTGGTAGCAGGGGCATCTACAATGGGTAGGGTGGAAGTTAAAAAGTCAAAATGATGGCTGCAACTGCAAATGGAGCCACACCCATTTTATCCATACAGCACAATGCATTTAAAAAGACCTGAGCTTTGACCAGATGCTTGTAGTTGCCATCTTGACTTTTTGACTATTCCTTATAGTCAAGGGATGCTTAGTAAACTGTTTGTTCCATGCCCCTTTCTAGATTCTTGGCTTTTCTTCCTCTCTGCTGAAGCCATAATATTTCACCACCATTTCCCCAATGTCTTTGGTGAAGCAGGAAGTAAGCCTTCTTCTCTTTCTGAAAACAAACCTAATGAGGTAAGAATGAGAACTGGAACAGGGTGTGGGCAGGACATCAACTTTTATTATCCTTTATTGTGAGCTGATTTGAAGTTCTTTGCAGCAAAGGGGAAGTGACAAAAATTATTCTGAACTTGGGAAGGTAAATAAAAAGGGAGAGTGGAAAGGACTATTGCTTCTGTAATTACTCCAACAATCGTTGATTGAACAGACTATATATTACATAGAGCATATTTGTTATTGCTTTCTTACATAGGGTGACCAGTTCTGGGCTGCAAACATCTATCTGATCAATAGACGGTAGCAAAGAGAGTTTTTTGTAGTCTTTGCTCCAGTGGTGGGATTCAAAAATTTTTACTACCAGTTCTACCAGGCTTGGTAGGCATGGCAGAGGAAGGGTACTGCAAAATCCTCATTCCCTCCCTATCCCACTAACCTGCTTTCCAGCTCCGTTCTCCTGTGCAGGGCAATAAAATAAGATCCACCCAGTCAGCTGGGACTTGGGAGGCAGAGAATAGATGGGGGTGGGGCCAGTCAGAAATGGTATTCCAAACTATTCAAAATTTCCGATACTGTTTCTCCGAACTACTCAAAATTTCTGCCACTGGTTCTCCAGAACGGGTGAAAACCTACTGAATACCATCTCTGCTTTGCTCCCATTTATGGTCTTCCAAGATTTTGTAGTCCACATCTATTTTAACCTTATACTAAGTCATAGTTTACTGAACAAACCACAATGGGCAGGGTTGACATCATCCAGCCAGGGGTGTCAAACTGGCAGCCCATGGGCTGGATGAATCATGTGCAGGCCACGCCCATCCCAGCTCTGCAAATTGGGAAAACGTCCTGAAACATCACATGATGGCAACGTGACACAGCAAGTTTGTCATCCGTGTCATACACAAAATGATAGTTTACCGGCTTGGCTTCAGTTTAGCATATTGGGAGACAGCTATCATGGTTTGAAAATTGTGATACATGGCTAAGCATGCTCTTGAATGAAGTTCTTTAAAAAGCCAAGGTTACGCAGGCTATCAGCTTCTGCAGTATGTGAAGTCAACTACTGACTGAGTATACACATCTGTGATGGTGTGTGGGAATGACCTTGGGAAACAGAAAGAAGACTTGCAGTCATGGCAACAGTCTGATAAGAGGCTTATCAGCTTCGGTAGTTTCGGTCTGTCAAGAATCTGTTTAAAGTAACCTTACAATAGAGATAGTGCTGATGCTCCTGATTGTGCTTCTTGTCTAGACTATCCCGAAGTGCTAATATCAGTCTTGCAAGACTGAAAGTATTTCTACCTCCACCCTACTCTGTTTTTCATTGCTGTAAAATTAAGGAGAGTCCCTTTTGAAACTCTTCCCATGCTTTCCCACCACGTATGGACTGCACTGCCTCTTATCAGACCATTGCCCTGGTTGCAGGTTTCCCTCCAATCTATAGAAGTCCTTCGCACGTTTTATCACAACAACAGCACAGCCATATTAAAATGATATGAGAAAATCATGTGAGCCTTGTTCATTGTCATTTTAACAGGGTTTGCACCACCTTAAAAGAGACATAATTTCCACAGATGCCAGCTGAGTTTTCTCCAGTTGTCTCCATGTATATTGGCATATATACAGCTGTTTTGCTTCATTAGTAGTTTCTGCGGAAATGTAATTTATAGATGCCCATCCATTCGAAGATAAACTGGAAAAGCCCTGAAGCAACAATGAAGATCCTTGGGAGGGTGTGGATGTCTCAAGGCTTCAAGGAGTGGAGCTTTGCTTGAGCCAGCACTTTCAATGTTTTGCCCAGTTGAAATTTGTAAGCAGTATTTTTTGTAAGGTACAAATCATCATTACCAAAGAGTGTCAAACTTAATAGCATAGGATATTGTGTGAATGCAGCTATTGAGTGTACTCTCTCCTGTTTCAGAGAGGAATTAGGACTGCAGAAAAAACAATTACAACCAACCTGCCTTCAGTTGAGGACCTGTATACTTCATGAGTCAAAAAGAGGGCTGTGAAAATATATATAGACCCCTCACATCCCGGACATAAACTGTTTCAACTCCAGAATAACTAGACACAAGGACAGTTTTTCCCAAAAGCCATTACTCTGCTAAACAAATCATTCCCTCAGCCCTGTTAAACTGTTAAAAAGTCTGCACTACCATTACTGTTCATCTCCTCACCACTCCTTATCACCCATCCCCTCCCACTTGTGACTGTATGACTGTAACTTTGTCGCTTATATACTTACGTTTTATACTGACTGTTTCCTAGTATGATTGATTGCTTATTGTACCTTATGACTATCATTAGGGGTCGTACCTTATGATTCTCAACTCCTGACGAATGTATCTTTTCTTTTATGTATACTGAGAGTATTTATACCAAGACAAATTCCTTGTGTGTCCAATCACATTTGGCCAATAAAGTATTCT